>JAODAH020042093.1:0-12842 GCA_027574865.2 Coproporus ventriculus | reverse complement strand
TATATATATATATATATATATATATATATATATATATATATATATATATCCGATTTAGTTTACACATATCAAATTCCCATACTTTCAGTTCGAAAAACATAACATGAACAATACCCCTAAGATGACTAAGAATATAACGCAATTAAAAAAAATATTATAGTAAGATAAAATTATCAGACATTTCAAATATTTAAATTACCTGAAATAGAAAGTTTAAATATTATAAACTAAAAACAAAAACTTAAAAACATAAAAGAATAATACAATTAAAGAATTTTAAGAATTCAAACATTTACTTTTTTTAAATTCTTCCAGTCTAAATCAATTTACAAATCAGATTCAGAACTTGAATTCGAAACTTCACAAAAATTGTCAATAAAAACGTTTTTATCTACTAGATTTAATTTTACCAATTTTTGATTCATTTTTTTTTAAATTTTTGAAATTGAAAGTTTTTTAATTTTCCAAATGCTTTTAATTTGCGATTTTTAAATTACATATTTTTTATTTTGCTTGTTACACTTCTCTTACGAAATCATTGTTTATGTATTGAAGCAGTTGCTAAGCAACCTTTAAAAAAGGGTGCTTTAAAATGTATTTTTCGCACGCTAATTAGTTTTATTAGAATGCAAGTATAACAAAAATAATTATTCGAATTATTTAAAGGTCATTTTTAAATGTGATAACAATTATTTTAAAGTAAATAAAAAAAAACGTTTAAACCAGGATCACATACCGATATGAATTATTAAAATAATGATTAAGTGATACCTACATAATAAGTTGACAAGATTATCTTGTGAAATTACAAAGTATGCCAGGGTAGGTTAATTTAGATTTAATATTTGCATAAATTAAAATAACAGAGATAATACTTACTGGAGGAAATTTTAGTATCGTCGAGGAAAACATATTTGCGCGTTTGCAAAGCGCCGTCTGATTACAAATTGAATGGGTGCTAAATGAAAAAATCATTACTATTCCCACGTCATTGATATATTAACTATTTTTAAAGTAAATTTGCCTTAATAATCTTAAAAATCGTGCGCGCGTGTTCTCATAAACTATTTTACTATGTTATTTCCGCATGAGAGAATTAAAAAATTTCTTAACATTACTTTTTTTTATAGAATGTTGATGTGTGTAACAGTTAGGAACTTACTGTAAATTTGCAGCACTTGTTTGATGCATTATCTGATAATAATGCATTCTTTAAGTTTTTTAGTGCAAAGAAAATCATCACCGTTAAAAAAAACTACTTTCTGGATTATTTTATAAAATGATATGAATTATTTTTCCATATTATTTATATGTAACACCCACATAAGTTTTTAGAATTAATAGTTGATTATTTTATTATGAGGAGAAATGAAACATTGTTGAGGTCAAGCAAATTGTATGAAACAAACAAAAATTTCTCCGTCGAATAGCATATACCTACTATTTTTTACCTTTCTACGATTTTATTTAGGGATTTAATAAACATCAACCGAGTAGAAGTATCTGCACGTTCACCTTGCAAGAGGATTGATTTGAAGCGCATCTCCATTTTTGCCAGTTCTGTACCATTCCTTTTAGGTCTCTGTAATTACACTCATCAACATCTTTCTGTATCTGTTTCATATAAGCCAGACTTGGTTTTCTACGTCCTCGCTTTTTGCTAGATTTTTCTGTTTCTGTGATATCTATTATTAGGTTAACCAAACCTTCATGCCTCAGAATATGCCCTATCATTCTCTCTGTCCTTGTATATATTGTATTCAGGATCGATCTCCTTTCCTGAACTATCTCAAAGAATTTTAGTTCGTGATTTTGTCCGTTCAGTTTATTTTTATTATCCTCCTATAACAACACATCTCAAAAACTTGCAGGTGTTTTACGTCTTCGCACCCTATTGTCCATGTTTCGCATGCATATAGAACTACGCTCCCTGTATATGTTTTCAAGAATTTCTTGTTGATCTCCATGTCGAAGTTTGTTGTAAGAAGTTCTTTCTTTTTCCGCAAATGCTTTCTGTGCTTGTGCTAATCTACACTTAATGTTTTGTTAACTTTTGTTGTCATTTGTTATTTTGCTGCACAGATGACAAAATTTTTTTACTTCTTCAATTTTCTCCTTTCCGATCTTTATGTTCATTCGTCTCTTGTGTTCTTTCTTAGTACATTTCATTATTTTTGTTTCCTTGGTATTTATTTTCATGTCATACTGGTTCTTCACTTCTGCCATTTTATTTAGGCTACTTTGCAGTTTATTTTCACTTTCTGCGAAAATATATTACAATATCGTCTGTGAATCTGAACATAGTAATATTGTTACTTATCTCCCATTTTGACGCCTAAATTTGGGTTTTCTTTGACTTGATCTATAGCTTTCTCAATGAATAGGTTAACAGTACAAGTGACAAATTGCATCCTTATCTTACTCCTTTCCTGATATTTGCTTCCGCTTCTCCGCCTTCGATGTTAATACTAACTTCTTGATCTTTGTAAAAGCTGTATATTGCTCTTCTGTCGTTGTATTTAATTCCAGTGCTCTTGAGTATATCGAACATATTGTTCCAGTTTACATTGTCGAATGCTTTCTATAAATCAATGAATGCCATGTAAATTGGTTTATTTGCTTCTAATCTCGCTTTTAGTATTATTTCAAGGGCGAGTATTGCTTCTCTTGTTCCTTTGTCCCTTTCGAATCCAAATTGATCGTCTGCGAGATTTTTTCTATCTTATATTTTATAACTTCTAACTATAACTGTAGCCCATTAAAATTCGGACAAATTGTTTTAATAACATTAGTTGATGCCAAATGCGAGAAATCTAACTTTGTACGATATACAAAGGGGTACTTCAGTTTTTACATTTTTTTCTAAATTTTCGATGATAATTCTTGAACAAGTGTTCCTAGTGAAACTTCTTTATTACAAAAACTATAGAGCATTAAATTTTACATAGAATGTGTACTTAAACTTGCGATTTAGTGCGTTGTATAGCCGAAAACGACAGTCAAAAAACTAAATCGGATTTCTTATACAATATTACAAGTTCAATAAGAGTTGAATAGAGGAAGGAATTGGCCGTATAGCATAATTTCTGCGTATGTGATGTACGTGATTTTTTTTATTCATTTAATGCTCATGGAAATATTTACTTTTCATTGTTCAAGATTGACTTAAGGAGCATGTAGAGTGATTCTCAAATTTCATTCTCGACGTTT
This sequence comes from Coproporus ventriculus, assembly GCA_027574865.2. NCBI lineage: Eukaryota > Metazoa > Arthropoda > Insecta > Coleoptera > Staphylinidae > Coproporus > Coproporus ventriculus. The sequence continues at coordinate 9,632 of JAODAH020042093.1, read as the reverse complement.
TCTAAAAAACTGTCCACTTTGGAATAAGCATCAATAGTATAAATGTTGATCTGATTCATCCCGGTAGATGGCATCTACCACATTGACAATGCGAAGTATCATATCATCTCTGTGTTATAATTTTATACTCAGTGTTTCGAAAGCATATGACTCGTGACTTTTTTACCACCTCCAATCGTTACAATGATATCCTCACAATGCTCACCATACTGCTTTATGAGAGCCTTAGTAGTTGAGATATAGACTTTAAAGTCCTTGAGAATTTCAAGTAAAGTAATTAAGCATTGCCCTATATAATTAATTCTCCGAAATGTTCTCTGAGTTTAATTTTAGAACTGCTTAGATTTGAGCGTTACTCGAGTAATCCACTCACAAGTAACACTTAAAAATGATAAAAATACTCGTAATCATTACTCGGCACTCGCAAGCCTATAAAAAACAGTTAATACTCATAAATCGCAAAACGAGTATTACTCATCAGCCGTTCCTTGTTACTCAATATTCGTTTTACAGCGAGTATTAGGCGAGTGTCGGCGAGGGATACCGAAAGGCGAAACATGTGATAATTTTTTATTTAAAATATTCGAATATTCGCTTTTAAAGTTTCTAATTTTTTTAATTTCAGATTTTTCAAATTTTTGGATTATTTAATTGTCCCAGATGGTCAAAAAAGCCAATATTTATTAATCACCTGGTTTTTATACTTAATTGACAAATGTTCACTTAATACTCTTGCTGGCGTGTGATGAGTAACGCTCATCACTCTTCCCATATTGGCAAGTCATGAGTTTAATACTCATCATTTGCCAATATACGTGTCAGCTGTAACTCTGTTAACAACTTCTCAACTCTTCAACTGTTTACAAGGCTTACCTAATCAAAGATAGGTTTCAATTGAGCAAACCTTGTATAAAAAAGCCTACATGAACTTATTTTAAGAGAGACTCTTTGGAATTAAATAGGTTTTATTCTTACAAATTTGAGTAAAAGCTCTAACTCAATACTTATGTTCAGAGTAAATACTTTTAGTATGCACTTCCTTTTTCATTCATACACTTAATATACGTTAAATAATATGCACGTTATTGATTATTTTAAAAAAATGGAGTGAGCTTCACTCGACTTTCCGAACACTATATATTAATGAAATGATAAAATATTTATTTGGTCATAATGTAAATTAGTTGATCTTTATCACGATTGCAATACTTTCCTTACACAGTAGTATTCGGAAAGTAACAAGAATTTTAAGGAATTTAATCATATGTTTTTAACTTTGTCATAAAAGTGACTCTTTATTTAGTGTTTCATTTATGTAAATATTAATCTGTAACTTTTAGGTTCCGTTTGCATGAAAAATGTACTAATTGCACTGCCTTATCAGTAGGTGTAACACTAAAGATAATATTATTTAGCTCGTATAAACAACAGGGCAAAGCTTATGTACACACGTATGTTTTGGACAAATTTAAATCAATACACACAGACTTTAAGTTCATTGTTTCCTAATTTATTATTCTGTAGGTACAGGTGCATTTCCTCTACAAATATAATGTTTGTATACATTTTTAATATCATAATATGCCTTCATAGGTATTGACCGGAAATATATATTCATTTTTATTAAATTTTTAATGGTCCGCATAAAGATTGCAGTTATACAAACAGTTTTGAGAAATCTAGGGATTTCTCAATATACGTAGGGAAATTTCTTCTCGGTCGAAACGTCACCAAACAAAATCAGGTGAACCAACAAAACTACACTTCCGGTGAGAAAATATAACATTGAAATTTAAATCACGCGGATATTTAAATATTGGCAGCAATGAGGAAAAATATGCAGTGTTGTATTAAATTTGACACTTCAAATTATTTGATGTAAAAATTCTGAAAGGTTCCTTTTTCGTAGGGAAATGTAGGGATTTCTAACTCAATGTTTAAGGAATTAACCCCAGAATTATGGCAGCACTTATTGCACGGACCATGACATCCATTTTATTTGAAATTTCATAATAAAAATAAAAAATTGAAGTAGAATTCAAACTTGCAAAAGGGTTTCATAAAAACTTTTAATGAAATTAATTTTTTATATGTTTTGACAATGTACATGAATATTATTGGAATTGAATAGCGGTTTAATTAACTATTGAAAATGTTATTCGAACAACTTATCCAAACTAAGCATAAAATAATATAATTTTCAAAACGTCCTTAACCCAAATTTTAAGTTGTAATTAATTTTGAAATTTATACAAATAAGGTCATTTGGAGCCTTCCTTCCACTTCTTTTTTTCTCTTTAAAATGTCATACCACCTCCCACCCAATATTTCCAATCATAACAAAACAATTATCAATTTCATTTATTTGTAAACAATTTTAAATTTAATTTTTACCTTTTTTTCTGCGTAACGCCCAAAAAATCAATAATCTCCAATTTTCTTATTACATTTTAAAAATAAATGTTTCCACGTTATTACTTTTTTTATCCGTTCACTCAACGAACACGAAAACCAACTGCACCTTGCCTGTCCAACAATTTACCTGTATGAATCATCACCTGGTTGTGAGTTTGTGTTTTACCAATGCATACAACGCGTTTGTCTTTGATTAGTGCGAACGGTCTTTAGAAAACTGGACGTGATTACGAAATGTGACGCCGATGCGCGCCCGCGCACTTTCATTCGCAATTGTTTAAATTTATTCAACCGGACAATTCATTTTAATGCAAATTAAAGATGTTTTATATATATTTTTTTATTTATAATTATTTTGAAAAACAAATTGCGTTTTTATTGATTCCTATCAGTAAAATAGCAACAACAAAAAACAAACAATTCAATTGTTATTTTTATTGGTAAATTCATTACCTTAATTTTAGATGTAATGAGATCAGAGAAAGATTATGAAATGAATCAATTGAAAGCATTTTTTTAGATTAAGTATGCTTAAAAGAGTATAGGCTCTTTTGGAATATGTACTAGCAAAATTTTTGTGCATATGGCGTCGAATACAAAATTATTCACTTATTATGTTATGTTGGCAACGTGTTTCGATTTTAGTTTTTATATATGAAGCAATCCGAATGAAATCAGCAGTCGATTATAAGATAGGTCACCCTAACAGATCGCGCTAAAATTTTGCACACGCTTTTAGCATTAGAAAATAGGTCGTGTCTGTGGACACGCTAACATATACGTAATTTTAAAATTTAGGTGCGCGGGAATACGCCATTGCTGATTATGACGTAGGCATATCGTGTGAACCACCAGTGAAGAGATATCAAACTACAAAAACTTGTCCGTTGTGTATGGAATTGAATTCCAAAGCAGCGGCCTTGTAAGAATTGTCGAAATGTTTAATCAGTTATTCGTATACAACCTGGAAAATAATTAAAATTTTAAAATACAATAAACAGGATCTCATTACATGCAGGTTTAAAATTATCAAACTTTTCGACAATTCTTCAGCGTTCGAAACATTTAAAGGTTCTCACTTAAAATCTGTTGCAGATAAATAAATAAAGCCTGTGGCACCTGAGAATAGTGTGTTAAGTTCAATTTGTGGATTTTGAGTTATGTACATCACCCGAACCGTAATTTTTTTCTCTTTCATTATGTCTAACGGGCTATGTGATTCGACCATTGCAGCGTAGAATATTTCAAAAACTTGAAACCTTCAACTGTGAAAAATGAGTCAAGTCCTCTTAGCCCATTTTGCACTAACGAGTGTTTAACATAGCACGTTTTTCACAAGTGGCGCAATGTTTCGTTTTTCCTATGGAAGCTCTTAGTACGGTAATCACTAGTTCTATACGGCTTCATTAGTGCGAGTGATTAGTGAAAATGTGTATTTTTGCAAAAATAATAACACTTATGCTAAAAACAGCCTATCCAAATGAGTTTAATACACACTAAACACTTGCAAATATTTGTATCAAGCACTTTAGAACATGCTTCATTCTTGTTGGGAATTATCTTATTCCGTGCCACACACTTATAGAATGTGACAGCTCGCATGCTCTAATCGAAAATAAAAAGATAAATTCCAACGAGATAGAGAGGAGTAACTTATGGCTTTTCATCTCCATCAAAAACAATCTTAGTAAACAGTAAAGGAGATTCTGATAGAGGCACGTTGTACGAAGAACAAGTTAAATGACTCAAGTACGATAAAGATAAGCATGGGTATCTTTTTACAAGGTATAGCTCGAAAACGAAGATTTCAAAACTATCACCTCTTAGATATTTTAACAAATCTAAATTAGCTGCAATCAGATTTTCAACTGAATAAAATTATCAGGAGAAATATATTTCAAAAATTCATAATTTTTGATAAAATTATTTCTAAGAAAAAATAGGAAAAATCAACTTGATAAATTATTTATTATGTATAAATAAAATAATATACAAAGAACCTGTTTTACCTTCTTTCAAATTTTTACAAGATTTCATTAAACATTTCACATCGTATAAATGGTGGGGAAATATAATTTTAATAATTCAATGCCCTCTTCTTCATGTTTCTTGAATTGTATACCCAAATTTTGATTAAGTTCAATACTATCTTGGGCCTACATATCTTTTTAATTTGAAATTAAATGTGGAATGAAAATGGAAAAACTCCTGAGGGAGTCCTTACACAACATGGCAGTTCAACTTCAAATTTAATCTTTCAGAAGATATGTACGCCCAAGATAGTATAGAACTCCTACAAAAATCGGGAATCCAATTCAAGAAACATGCAGAAGACGGTATTAATCCTTTGGAATTTGCAGAACTGCGGTTATGATTTTGGGTATCTGTTAAAATTATTAATCAACACAAATTTACCAGGAGATGAAGCAGAGTTTTTCGAATTGTTGAAATTATATTTCCCGACGATTTACGATGTGAAATATTTAATGAAATCTTGTAAAAATTCTCTAGAATTTTGTTTGTTCAGGTTATTAATAGGTGCAAAATTTTGTTCAAGTAAATCCTTTTGACATTCAAATTTTGAGAAAATGCGTTGTATAGAACAGTTGCCTGGAAAATTTGATGGCAATTATTACCGAGGTCGGTTCTTGATAAGGATTGTCGTAGTCTCAGAAAACATACATGATGTTTTGGGCTCGTTTCTTCAACCGTTGTAATACTGGTACACACCGATAATTTTCTGATTGATTCTGCTGAAAATAGACGATGTTAATACAAAATTTGCTAAAAGCGGCCCTTACCTGTCAATAATATTGTCATTACCTAAAAATGTTGACAGAATTATTGATCGTGTAAGGTCTTACTGATGTATTAAAGAATGACGTATTACAAAATATTTTATATTCCAAACCATCAGTACTTAAATATGATAATCACGCCCAGTGACATCCAAAAGGGGTGGGGATACTGTCAGTAATACTGATAGTGTAAAATCATTTGGCGTCATTACCTCAGTACTAACTAGAAACGTTGGTGACGAGTGGTTCGCTCTCGTTCGGCTATCTGTTTAATACTGATGAAAATGCTGATGATTTGGAATGACTGTGTGAGGTGGACAATTTGAAACCGATAGCTAAGATCTTACCTGAAGGTGTATTCAAAAACATTTGACGTGCATGTAATTGCGTGATTTTTGAACGATAGTATTTAAGATCACTATTGATTAGCAAAAATATGCACAATATCATAAAATGTTAAGATGCTGAGGAAAATACGGATGATTTGGAATGATTGCGTGACGTGGACAATTTGAAACCGATAGCTAAGATCTTACCTGAAGGTGTATTCAAAAACATTTGACGTGGATGTAATTGCGTGATTTTTGAACGATAGTATTTAAGATCACTATTGATTCGCAAAAATATGCACAATATCATAAAATGTTAAGATGCTGAGGAAAATACTGATGATTTGGAATGACTGTGTGAGGTGGACAATTTGAAACCGATAGCTAAAATCTTACCTGAAGCCGTATTCCAAAACATTCGACGTGGACGTAATTGTGTGATTTTTGTACGATGGTATTTAAGATCAGTGTTCATAGGCAAAGATCTGCACCAATATTCCATATCCATATTAATTGCCCCATTTCTTCAAACTGGATCATTTTATAAAATAATTTTGCGTTTTTACTCAGACGATTCTTCTAATATATGAATGACAAATTAATATCATGTTGATAAGGAAACCGAAATAAGGTATCTTGATTATGATTTCAATTCATTTTAAAAATTACACCATCATACTAGATACTTAATATTTTTCAAAATGCGTTGCCATTATTATGACAATACCTTATTTCAATTTCCTTATCATGATATTGATTTGTCAATAGTTTTTGATTCAAATTATTTGAAGAAAAACGCAAAACCCAATCAATATTATAAATGCGAAAGTTTGTGAAGATGTTTGGATGTTTGTTACTTTTTTATGCAAAACTAGGCTATATCTGACGGATTTTGATAAAACTTTACAATATAAACTATACATCAGAATTACACATAGGCTATAACTTATGAAGATTTTGTATAAATTGCCCGAAATATAATAATAAGTGTCAAGTAAGTCGGAAGATAATATATGGTAGATTGTTTCTCTTAAACACATCTAAAAAAAGTTCGCGATAGCATGTGGGCGCCATTATAGCGAAAATAATAAACCATAAATATATTTAAATGACAAACATGAAAATGGGAAATTCTGCACCTACCCTTTAGTAATATGAGGGTACAAATCGTGGCAGAGGGTTGTTGAATAATTTATGCAAATACACAAACTAAGATGCATACAGCCACTCTTCAAGATTTCCCAATGTCATCTAACACATTCTTCGCCAAGATTTCCACCAACGTTACGATATATCCACACCTGTCCCAACACATGGGCCAAACTAATGAGAGAAGGTCAATGGAGACGCTATCACGCCATTGCAGGCATTAGTTTTGCACGCTTGACAATTTTTGATATGCCGTGGGCAATCCCTTCTGGCCACTCTTCACTACTTTGTCAAATTAAAGACCAATCTAGAAATGAAAACGAAAGAACGAACGAACGGTATATGAACTGACTATGGCAAAGGATGTTGAAGAAACGCCAGAAACTACATTATTTTTCAAGAATACCATTATGGCAGTAGTTTCGTATCAAAATCTACATATTTGTTCAAAGGAAAAGTATTTTACGTTAACTTGGCTACAGCGCATCGCCAATTATCAATAAATAAATCACATATTCTGTTTTTAAATTTTGTAAACATAAAAATCAAACAGCCTAGAATACATCGAATAACAAAACATAAAAGTCAAACATCAAAATAATTTATTTTAAAATCATTTTTTGTTCATCAGATTTCCGTTTTATGGGTTTTATATAAATTCATCGGCAGTTTTAAAATGGGTGACTGGACAAATATTCCTCAAACATTATGGCAATGGTTTAAAGGCCCTTCATTTGATAAAAAGGCAGCCGTTATATGCATTTCAGAGCAAATTGTAATTAAAATTACGATTGCTATTATTTTATTATGGATGTGTTATAATTTTCGGTGTTCTCGATTAAACTTAAAACATATTCGTGATAGAATTACGCAGTCAAGTCTAAGTGTATTTTATAAACGCAGAGGTAAGAAATTATTCGTTTTCAAAGTAATTATTTTATTAATTTTTTTTACAGGTAGTGATCAATCAATTAATTCTATTTCCACAGAATATTCTCTGCGTAACAGTATAAATAAAATAAAGAAATATTCAAGTCATATATTTCAACGCTTCAAGGTTAAGAAGATTTCAACCTACAAAAATTCAGTGCCTAATAACACAAAATACAAGGAAATGAATAAAGAAATTAAAGCGTTAATATCTGACATAGGTAAGTTTTAACTATAAGACTATTTTGTTCTTCTTAATTCAACATAATCTCTTTGAATCTTTTTCTATCTTTAGTTTTTTAAAGGCATATTGGAAAACTTATGCAAAACTCTGAGGTCTAATTTAGTAACCAATCTTTTTTTAACAACTAATATTTGTATTAAATATTTACTATTTGTCTGTACATTTTCTAACAGATTATTGACGTTACGTTGAATTTTGAAGCATAGCCACTCATAAATTACTTTTTCAAGAATGGAGAAAGGACTTGGCCCTATATCTCCACTTAAAGAGGGAAAAATAATTTACCCGAGAGTGCACATAACTCATTTTTCACAAATTTGGACTTAACACCCTCTGCACTGAAAACATAAATATACTTTTGTAATACTTTCATTTCACCGCTCCTGCTTACAGATCCATCTTCATTATATTGCAATTATAATTTATAATAATTCACACTTTTATGTTTACCTATTCGGTTTTCTATTAATTCCACTCAAGCTTACATTTTAGCCAATAAAAATAATTCTATATATTTTACAGATAATCTACGCAAGGAGAATTTAGCTTTACTTAATGAGAGTAATAAGTGCGAATTGGTACCTCGATCACTTTATTCAGGGTCATCCATAACATCCGACTCTGATGATGAACGAAGTTCGTTATATACGAGCTAAAAATTTGTTTGGATGCTCCAAATTATAGTTTTTTTAATGATTAAATCTACCTAAATTCGGTTCGTAACTTTGATATAAATATCAAGAGATATATTTTATTTTCGACAATACATAGTGTTTTGGAAAAAATTTTGAACAAAAATTTAGAAAAATTTATTTGTTAAGTTATTATTTATTTTGATGTAAATAAAGTATATACAATAAAATTGTTTTATAGTTTCTTTATTTGTACAAACTTGTTCAATAAAAATGTTGTATTTAGGATTAAACAAAAGCAAAACTAAAATTTTTAATGTTAATTGTCAATTAAAGACAAAAATATTTGCATCAGGCACTGTAGAACATGTTTCATCCTTGTTGGAAATCACTAGCTACAGGAAGCGATGATGCAACTTTCTATCAATAGTTTTTCTAAAAAAGTTTAATATTAATTTTAGTAAAAGGTGAATATTAGCATTTTTCATATTAGTAAAATAAAAATAACCAGGAAATAAATGTCGCCAATTATAATCATAAAAAGCATGAATGTTTGGTTGTCTATTAATGCTTACTCAGATGACTTTTAAAAAATTTTCTGCTACTTTTTATTTACAAAAATGTCACACTTTGGAATAAAAATAGTTTTTTTTTTATATACCATGGCTCTAAAATGGCATTTTTTATTACGGAAATGGGGTTTATTCTGAGGCGAAGGCCGAGGAGAATAACCACACGAGTAATAAAAAATCATATTTTTTCTGAAAGAGTTTAATATTAATCTTAGAGACATTTAAAAATCCTGAAATTAGGTTAAATTGGAGTTATGCAACCAGCATTATAGGTAGACTCATAAATAGGTGGCGTATATTTTTCTTCATAAAAATGTTAAATTATTTATTTAAAACATAAAATTTATATAGAACATTGAATAAATGTTGTCCACTTATCTACGTTTCTGCAAACACAAAAATCTGATAAACCACATTTGCTTTTTAATATTTTTATGTTATACAACTAATTATACACAAAATATCGTCTCCTTTTTCCAATGTTCCATGCATTTCAGGTTTTTATGTTTCCCGCTTTTTTTTTAGTTCGACCGCCATGTCGAATATAGATTATCTATGCCTTA
>JAODAH020042078.1:0-10478 GCA_027574865.2 Coproporus ventriculus | reverse complement strand
TATGTAATACAAAAATAATTATTACGGATATTAAGTTTAAAAACTCTTTTTAATTTTGTTGTGACTAGACTACAAATTACCAAGTAAAAATACGTGCATTTCTAAAGAAGGCTCTATTAGTTTATTTACTAAGCCGTAAAAGAGTTTGCTGTGTAGTAATTAATACAGTTTGCCTTGTTTTATGCAAATATGAGTATAAGCGCGTTAATTTTTTGTAGACATGTTTCGTAAATAGAGTTGTCGGTTGAATACAACAATTCCGCCGATACAAAATGATATATGAATGTAAATCTGAAACCGTGGGTGCTTAAGTAATTTATTAAATAATAAAACAATGCAAATAAAATACTTTACGAGTACCATACATCTTAAGAAGGAAAGTATATATAATACTTCTTAATGAAATTGAATACCTCCCTGGAAAATCATCATTAACATAAATATGTTCCATTTGTGAAATATTAAAGTATTTATTCTGAAATAATATACATAACATAAATATGCAAACCGGCGAGTTTAGCTCTTTCGATCCTCCGTTCGACTCCTTCCTTGTCTGGCGCCTATGGCAAACTCAAAGCGTTACTTCATATCTTTGCAGGATGTATTTGAAACATTAATAAACCCATCGGAACGCACGCCACATATCATCTCACCGTAAAAAAATAAATAAATAATATTTTTATGTTAATATTTGATTAGTAATTAGTCGCGAACTTTTTTTCTGCAGAAAACCGTCTAAGAACTTGCAAGTTCATGGATATTTTAAATAAATACCTACACAGACATTAATTTAAATAGTAAACATTGCGAATTCTTTTAAAATGTATTTCTTGGAAGATTTTACTATGGATGAGTAAAAAGGTTTGTTAAAATATAATAAGTACTAGTTTGTTAGGTGCACCTGGATAACTATCGCCCAATTACAAGCTAGTCTAGTTAGTTTATAGATATGTATCTATCTCTTCCTCAGACGTTGACCTTTTTGTATGGCAAAATATGGAAGAGGTAGTAATAGCATAACCAATTACTTCAGCTTTTGCAGAAAATGTAATAAATTATAAAGGATTTAATGAAGTCACTACAGGTTTATGTTTATAATTGAAATAAATAGGTTCATACCATCCCAATTTTTAATATATGAAGGATCAGAATGCAAATGGCTTCTTGCTATCTAAAAACCAAAAAAAAGACTTCATCAACAATGTAAAATAACATAAAAATCAACACATCATGTCTTGATAAACCTATAGGTGTTAAACTTATAAATGTAAATGTAACATTAAATTAAATTAAATTCTTATATGTTTGTTTTAAGACCTTCTCACATTATCGATTTAAATACAATTTTTATTGACGTTTGATTGACACCGATATCAATATTCAGCCTCAATTTGATTGATATAACAAAGCACGCCGTTCATCAACGAAACAGGATAATAACATGCCGCAGTAGTCCAGATCCAGATGGTTATTTTGATTAAATCTGGCCACGCATTAATTTGATAATGGGGTCCATGGTTGAACAGCCCCCTCATTCAATTTAATTGACCTAACCGACAATAAAGTATCTTTTGACATTCTCGACTAGTCATCTATATTAAATTATATCCGATCATCCTACTAAATAGAACAAATAATAAACTTTAAGTGTTTATTTCTAGCTTGTAGTTTAAAACTAGTTGCAACATCTGTATAAGATGCAACTATATGCAAATATTTCATAAATTGTATGGTATTATTTTAATGGTATGTTATTATGTGTTTATGGTAAATAATTTGTATGACTGTAAGATGGTACTTAATAATATTGTATAGCAATGGAAAAGTGACAGGAATATGAAGTGATTTCTTTTTAAACAGAGCTTTCTTTCCTCTTTTATAACATCATTAATCAATTTTATTTAGGAATTTCTTTGCCTTTTGGTGCAATATTTTGAAATTTTACTATTTAACTAGGTCATCTCTATGTGGAACATTTAAAACCAAATATTTTCATCAATATGAATCAATAACAATTAAAATATAAATGAAAATGAGAAAATGGGATAATCAGAATCTTCACGGAAACATTTATATTACATAAGCCAATGATCATCTTGAATAATTTATTTATTTCTGAAAACTAATTATAATGGAAAGCTTTGTTTATAATTACATTAACACACGTTTTAATAAGAAAGTAAAATTTAATCGAAACTAACGCCTCTCATCCTATTTTATTATTCAAAAAAATTATTTTGTAATAAGAAAATTTACGCTTGTAACAATACTCCTCGACATGCTTAATCGAGATCCTTAATTATGTATTCCAAGAAAGAAAAAAGAACATTGGATGCTACATGTAAACTAAATAAAAAAATAAAAATTCAACCCGATCGAGCTCGTTATTTTTAATAAAACACAATTACTTTTTATGGCTACTGGCAAGATAAGGAGCCACCAATTACATAAGAAGATGCTTGTATGGTAGTGTCGTGAATACAAGGGGCTCTAGGGCCAATTACAAGACCCACCACTACGTGTTACACTCGGAATAAATTGCGCGGAAATAAAAAGTTTTATATCGATGTACATACGTACACCCTGGACTTGAATGTCTCGCATAAATGTTTTGTTTTATTTTATGCAACTTGTGTAATTTATCTCTACTTTCTGTGAGTTATTAGACTATACTCCATTTCTTACATCTTCAGATGTATTTTTTGTAACAAAGTAGCTTTTGTTATATTCTAGATTAAATCAAGACACTTCGACATTAAAAGCTTAAGAAGTTGCAAGATAATTAAAAAGATATGCACTTGGTAAGAAGATTTACATTTATATGAATAAAAATTAGCTTTTGTGTGCACAGTACTTCGATTTGAAAAATTCCTGAACATATATGTGTACACGACTCTTCATTGTCTTACTATTTAAATTGAAGCTAATAACAGGATAGAAAGAAAATATTTATTTCGATTGACAGGTGCTAAGGTTCGGACTTGATCTAAATTATTTTGAAAAATTCTTTCTCATTTTTTTTTACTGTAGAATTGCCTTTTTGGGTGAGTATATCAATTTTTTCGTATTATAGATGAAACTGTTATAGATTCGGCTAAGTTCATCATGAAGAATTGGCTAAAAAATTATATGTAAAAATTATGTCACTTTTAGTTTAAAATTCGAAAACTTTCATTTGTTTACATAATATAAATAATAGTACGAAATAATAAAATCTAGATAAAGATCTAAATTCCAAGAATAGGCGAGTGATGAGTACAAGATAAGATTTTTAATTTAATTCTATTTCAAGAATTGGGAAATTGTATGCATTTCACTTTCACTAAACATACCAGATTTATAATAAATAATAGATTTTCTCTTGTTTAAAAGGTAAATATACGTTATGGATTTAAGTTATCGATATATGTGATCGCACAAAACAAGTATATGATATAGAACAGCCGCTTATGGTTTATTTCAACTCTGAAAAAATAATACCATTACATATTCCCTTTTAAGAGTACTTTTTATATTAATTCTACAAGGCGAAGGAATTTTTATACAACATTTTTTATTAATTTAATTAATTATTAATAAACCTTTTACAACATACGTTGTAAAGTACAACGGAAAATTCAATGGCATACACTTTATGAAGTTATTTCGTTTTCAATAACTAACAACTTCGTATAGATGAATAAATCCATTAATTCTCTAATAATTTCCTTTTCTTTGAACTTAAGAAGCTTCATTACTTTAATATCTTTTAGGGGAAAATAGAAAAATGCATACAAAAATATTTAAAAAGAAATATCAACGCTCAGTAAGAACTCTAACCCATTAATTGCATACTGTAAATCAGGAAATATCAATAAGCAATGAGACAAGAAACACGAAAAAAAAATTATTTGTTAAATATCTCATTACATCAAGTATTAATCGATCAAAGTAATAACAGACCTTTTGTGAATCTTACAAATCAATCAACGTTTACAAACATGTTATTATAATGATTTGTAATGTAACATGCCGATCAATAAATCATCAAGTGAATGTGAAGTTGCAAAATTTTCGTAGTACTAAATCTCGACCTATACCTTACTGTAAAATTTCCATCTTCTATTCATGTCAAAAGGTAATTGGCTGAGTGACCGCAAAATCAACAAACAGTAGGGAATCATTCAAGTTCAATTTGGATTGTTTTATGCGTGAAGCAATTCATTGATTTTACGTCCTTTTAAATTGTTTAAATGAGTATTAAACCGTTACAACTGTAAAATTGTTTACGATCTATTAAGGAATTGATTGGGAATTCATATAATAATCATTTGTTTATCATTTTAGCAATTATATAAACATAAAATTAATATTTGGCTTCTGAAATTTTTAGATTCAATACATTTTACACCTTGTCTAGTTCGAATCCTCTAAAAAAAAATTAAAGATGCGTGTCTATAATTTTAATAAATCGATCTGATATTCGTGCTTCTGATAATTAAGGTTTAATCATATTTAAAAGCACTTTTAAGATCCCACGGACGCCTCCACAATTATTAGAAATTTTACTTTAGTTTACGATCGCCTTATCCATTGGGGGCTCATCTCGCAGGAAAGAAGTAAACAGTAAAACCTCCTACATATTATTATGTAAGGTGTATTCAATTAAATAAAGTATTCTTGTCTGTGTAACGCATTTCTTTTCTTCTTAAATCAACCAAAATATGATTTAAAACAGGAAATAATGTTAGGCGTTTATTTTTATCCTTTAACTTACACAATCAAAACACTTTCTATTTTTATATTTGTTTAATTCTGCAAATTTAAAAATAAGAATCGAAGGTTGAGGACATCAGGAAGTCGACCGTTGATATACGACCGAAACGTTCAACAGGTATAATGTTGTGCAGCTGATTAGTCACTTTCTGACCACAGGAAGAAATGAGCGTGTGTAGCAGAAGCATGGAATAACTATTTATAGATTTATCTGAACCGTGTCATCAATGGATTTATACTAAACGGAAGAACAAACAAATGCTCGTTCTATTAAAAAATATTAAGTGCGATTTATCAATGAAATTTTTAATTTTGATGGAGTATCATTTAATTATTCATAAAATGAACTTGAATAGAACATGACACTGAAATATAAATGAAAAGCTTTTTCTTACAACAACCATTGACACCAGTTTGCACTATCGTAGGAAGGATAATAATTAAATTTTTATTTTATATTTTATTGTAGCCCGAAGAAGGTTTCATTTAACAAGTCGTAATGGTAGCTGGAAATTTATTTTTTATATTTATTATTGTTTTTACTTTCTATTTCAGTGATGAATAAGTAGTTGTCATATTAATTATTTTAATGTTTCAGGTATTCTTTATGGTTTTCATAGTTATCTCTTTAATGTGCAATTAATTAAAAATTAGTTAGATTTTCTCTTGTTTCACTTATACGATTTTATTATCAGATTATTTGGCTTCCTAAAACTAAAGGGTAAATTCTCTACATGTTTCACATAATTATTTATATTTGTAGTGAAATTAAACACAACAATATTTATTTCTATACTTAAAATACAATAATTAATTTTCTACGATAGAAAACTCTCGGACGTACCTGAACATTTCTTAACAGAAATTTCTTGAAACAATTAACTTTTCTTCACAACAACCATTTTAAATAATATTCAGAGATAATTCTTTAAGTTTAAAATCTCTTTATAAATTATTTAAAATTTTTAAAGAAACTTCTCTCCATTAACGCATTAAGTTAATCATGTATAAACTTTTATTTAATTCATTCGTAACGAGCCATAAACTTAACGGCTTAATCAAAAAGAAATTCTATTCATAATAAGAAATCTACATTCTAGGTAAACCATAAAAACTGACCATGAGATTTGCTTGAATTACATAAAATATTCAATTATGTTAATTTCAATTAAAACTTAATGCAGAGATGCAACTAAAATATAATAAAAACACAATTTTATTTTAAACGTGGCACTTTAGTGGCAACACTTAAATAGTTTCTGCATGGAAAAACGCAAGACATGTTATTAAAATTTACAAGTAACATTTTTTTATGCAAATAGTAATCTCTACAAATAAATTACAAGACTAAAACTAAACTCTTAAAACAAATTTTATTTTATGTTTTCGTAGTAAAAAGTTTTCAGTATGATTGATGGCACTCATTAAAATTACAATCTGTACATTTTGTTGAAAATATGCAGAGTACCATATAGATCTTGTAATTTATGGCATGCAAAATGCGTTTTGGTATTTTGTGCAGCTGTATTATAAAATTTTTATATTCGGTGCGATTCTTTTTTTTTCATTGTATTCTTTTTATTATTTTACATTTTAGTGCAAGTGTAGGTTTGAGTTGTAAACATAAAATCAAGATCGGTTTTTATGAGTTGAAATGATTAATGGTTGCTCGATGCACTAAGATGTAGCACAGGTATGATATAATAAGGTAACTGATAAATATATTAATTATGGGAATTTTTGGGTGGTCCGATTAGGAACTCGCGTCGCGCGCTTTTTCTGATGATGGGATTTTAATAGATTGTAGGTAAATGGTTAAAAATAATTTATTATTATAATTAGAATAGAAATTAACCATCAAAATTATCTAGAATTATCTTTATCATTTTCTTTTTCATGCACATATAAACATTCTCTCAGTTTAAAATTATGTCTATTTTGTCTGGCAATATCGGTTTAATTTAAGTAACCCACAACAGAATTAAATTTTATCATAATTGAATTACATAATACAATTACTATTATCTCGTATAATCGTTATTCAATAACAATATTCAACATGATATGATATGATGGTATTTCCATGCATTCTTCTTGAAGTTTATTTGCAAGTATCTATTTCCTTGTGTTATATTTATATGCCACACAGAACTTAGTATTGTTGATGCATTGTAAGACCCTCCATTTGCTATCATGTTTTCCTTACCTTTTTAAGTTTCCTAGGAGCGTGATTTTAATGAGACTGCCATAGAACATTATTACATCCCACCTCAACAACAATATCTCATATAAAATACAAAAGGCCAACTCTTACGTTTCAATAACATATGTGATACATGCAAAATTGATTACACAGCACAGGTTTTATTTATGTATTAGACAAGAGGTACACAATAATAAACACCAAAGTCGTTTTCTGAATTAATTTACTATGTAAGGTGTACCAGCTAGAGATAATTGCTGTATTTTATGAATTTTTAATTGATTTCATAACAGGCGCCAGTGTTGAGTTGTTCGGTGACAGGTAAGATGTTGATGTGCATAAAATAAGCAAAAAAAAAAATTCTTGTATGTACGGCAAGGTCACGGTAATATGCCGTTCTTAACTCGTTTACTCATTGAAAAATCGACGGATATTGATTTCGAGGCTTATGTAATGCTTCTTCGGTTCAAAGACCTTCAATACAAACAAAACAATGTACTTTTCATATTTCATTCTTTAAATATTAATAATTTATTACATATATAATCCACCTACATCATTGTTTTTTGTGCAAAAAACAAAACTGTTAAAGACACCATTGAAAAAGTTATTTAAAATTGCAAGAAAAAAAGTAAAATTCCTTTTTTTTTTTTTTCATTTTTACAAATCGTAGATGCAGTTTAAATTGCATGCCCCAATTAATTTTCCAACCAGAAATATATTTTGGTAAAAGTTCTCTTGTCAGCTTTCATAATAAAAACGCGGATGTTCAATTGAAACGACGTGGGCTTGAAATACGCGAAATGTTATCTCGACAAAAAAAAATAAATAAATAATTTGCATACGCGATAATTTAATTGAAGAATGAAGCATTAACGGTGCTATGTCAAAATAATGGATTGATCACGAGAAAAGAACTTTTATATCGTTTTAATTTCATGATATATAATTCATATGCAAATTAAAATTTATCTTGTTAATAAAATATTTTTATGGTGCATTCTTACTCTTGAAAGTATTTTTTTTAATGTGTTTTGTTGTTGATTAAAAAATACCTAAGTAATAACTTCATAATTGTGTTAGGTATTATTTTAAATTAACTTATCTCACACTCCATTTATAATAATCAAATTTACTTGTTTTCTCCTCTAATTTTCCAATTGCAGGAAGTCCATTTTTAGAAATTGGGCTATAGTCATTACTTATATTATAATGTAATTTATTACTTTTTTGACGCTTTGGAGTTGTATAAACGTTAGTATTTTCTTAATTACATCGTAATTTCTATCTTGGATAATTTCATAGTTGAGATCTTAATTATCTACTCAAGTTTTTATGGTTATTTTGCAATTTCTTTTACTGATTGTCTTTGATTAAGTTTCTGAGGATATTTTAGTATAAGATTTTCTTGGTTTTATACAAAAATTTTTCCAACGAGCAAAAATATGGGACATATAGGTAGAAAAGACACGAAATATTTGTTTTTCCCGCCTTAAATATACGGCCATTTGCAATAATGCAGGAGTGCCAACTTATATTCAATCAACGAACTATCTAATCAGAAGCAACTTCATTATTATTATTTCTACTTACTTCAGGCTAGTCTGTACGCACCGATTTTATTTTTATTTTTTTACAGTGATTCATTCTTCCCTAATTTAACCAAGCATCCCACAATATAATTGTAGACCAATTTATTTTATTTAAACATAGATTTAAAATTTCTTCTCACATATCCCACACAAAAAAAAGAAGAAAACAAGGGAAAAAAGCAAAATGTATCATAAATCAACACCTTAATCCACCAACTCATTACTTATTATTAAACAAAATGATGTTCGAATCTGTTGATGAAATGGCAAGATAAGACTTGACCATTTAGAGCTTAATTTGTTCGAAACAAGGAAACAAATCTTACCAGATTAAAATCTCTCGAGATGTGGTATAATAACTTTCGATTTTTGTGTGGCATCGGTTGCTTGTAAATTTGGATCAAAGAGAAGATTTATGTAGCAATTTAAAAATGCGCACACACACAAATTTTATTTATTTTCTACTTGGGTGTTTAAAATTTATTTGAACATAAAAGCGCATTGCAATTACCCTTTGTTAGCAATAAGATGCAAATATTAGGGGCATAAATTAAGGGATTTGTTACAATATAGTTTACATAATATGGGCGTATGATTATACTGAGGTTTAAATATCAACTCTAAGGAATGTTGTATAATTAATGGAGTTAATGCATGTTAATTATACATCTTTATTGTAGTTAATAAGGTGCCTCGTGATTATATCGGGTGTTGGTTTTTATGCGTTTTGTGATTTTATATGAAAAAAGAATGTTTGAGAGCTTGGCGCCATACACGACACGTTATCTTCGCGAAAGGTCGCTACATGAACACGCGTGGAATCTTGTAGATTTGCGATATCCACACGCTAACACTTTTAATTAACTCATTCAACTCCATATATAAGTATTACAAAGTAAATCTATCTAACGTTCATTATAAAAGCTAACACATGCAATTTTATAAATTAAATTTGATACTGCAATATGTTTATTAAATTATTATCCCAACAGAACTAATGGGTAAAAATAAAACAAATATTGACAATTTTATTGTAGCGACCTGTTTCGGTTCTGATCGAATCTTCATCGAGCAAATTGGTGTTACAAATTTTTTCCATTTATACATTTTCTATTATGGAGGAAAACTAATCATTTATCAAATATTTAAAAAAATCTCTAATTTTATTTATTTTATTATTTCCAGAATAATGGTTGTTTATATGAACATATCCGATGGGGAGAAGCTTTCGTAGTTGTATATTCAGTAAGTGATCGACACAGTTTCCATGAGGCGCAAGAAATTTTAAGTCAACTAGCCAAACTAAAATTACCATCATATTATACAAGTTTACTACTCGGAAACAAAAGGGATTTGGACCACTCAAGGTAGAACCATTAATATTGTGAATCTCGTTCACCATAAACACCTGCTCAAAAAAAAGAACTGGTATCTGTTTATAACATCTGCCTCTCTTTTTTGCAAAACGATTTGATTGCTTAATTGTGTATCCCAAACTTGTTATCTGCCCAATACTTTTTATATAAAGACTTGATCAAAAATAAAATTCGACAATAAAGTGATTTATTAACTTTTTAAAATGAGACATGGAGAATCTTTTAAATGTGAAAGAATAAAAATAAAGTATGAAGGTATTCATCACAGTTTTTAACTTCTTCAGTATATTTTCCAATTTAAGTCATAGAAACATACACTCAATAAATGGCATTTTATTAAAATAAATGTCATCGTAATCTCTTTAGATGGTTTTGGTTATATTTGGGAAAATTGAAGACATTATAAAACTATAAATATATATATATTTAGTTTATGGTTTTAACTAAAAGAATTTTAGGAAGTTATGCGTATTATGCAGCGGTTTTGTAACTCAAAAAATGAAAAATGAGTTTTCTTTGTATGTAAGATGATAATGGCTAGTGGTGACACCC
>JAODAH020041955.1:0-18952 GCA_027574865.2 Coproporus ventriculus | reverse complement strand
TAGATGATTATAACACTGGAAAACAAGTCTGACTATGAAAAACAAAAAATATTGTTTGCAATCTTTTTAAATAGAAAAAATAAAATCACCGTATATCTAAAAAAATCATTGCAAGATTATTAGTTAAAGCCAAAAGCAATCTTCATAAATATTTTATTTCTAAAAGTATTCTAGATAAGAAATGTACCAACTTAATTTAAATAAATTCTCAAATTCCAGGTACCGACTTTAAAGAATTGTGCATTGTTTCAATTTCTGTTTTATTTGGTGCATCTGTATAGTCTGGCTTATAATTGGAAGTGTATTGCCTATTTTTGATTCAAAGTATTGGGGTGGTCTCGGAGAAATCTGCCCTTGGTACAAACATTGAAAATCGCCTTTTGTTGCCTCAAAATAAAATTCTAAATTGGGAACACGAAAAAAAAAAAATTGTAAGAAAAAAGAAAATGCGCGACTCATGCACCTTTACAAAACTGTCCTATAATGTTCACTGCGGCCCTGCACAAACTTCGTCTAGACTCGAAGCTCCTGCAGTGACGATTGGAAGTGGTCTGCTGGACGAATAAAGTGGATCACGCGAAATGTTCCCGCCTCGTTTTTCCTGCATTGCACATTTGGACGATTCCAATCGTCCCATTGTAGCTTGAACGTGTACATGCCCCGACGCAGTTAGGCCACGTAGGTTCGGCTGTAATTTTGCATCAGACCGCCCATTTCTTGTATTATTTTTTACGGGGCCCGCAGTCGTGTTTCAATTGGACGACTGCGTTGATACAATGATAGGAATAGAAAGCGCGCAATGCTGATACGGCAACACCGCCTGGTTACGGTGCGCACCCGGTTCAGTAAGCGATGGGAGAGGGGGTGGGGGAATGGAAGGAGGGGGATTTCAACTTTTCAAGCGTAATTGTACCCTAGCTGGAATACAGAAAAAAAATCGATAAATTACGCAGAAGGTTTTTCTACATACCAGATCACGTAGATTTAGAAAAGTGCCTATTGCAATTTTCATTCAAAAACTATAAACGAACACATAATCCACAGAGCACTTTAATCCAAATATGGGGTGCCTTCCAAATGCACACCCCTGAAATTAACAATTTGGACGCACCCTAGCCCCATCCTACCCCTACCCCTCATAATATATTTTTTATAGTTTCTTTTTCGTCTTTTTTTTTTTGTTTTGTTAAATTCCTATAGCACACAAGAAAATAGCGCACTTTTTTATAAAATCACTCAACCTGCAAATTTTTTTATGCACACAGCCTAGAAAGAAAGGGTGGGGAGAGCATCCAAAGCAAAGTTTCGAGCTGAAATGGGGCCTCTCAGGGCACCATTCTAACTATATATAGTAAGCGCAGTTGCCATGCGCTCCCCAAACGCAATCGTAGCCAGCCCACCACATATCCCGATCTACGACCCGAACGGATTATTACATGCACGACCTACGTCCAAATCCATCTCTCTTTAATTTATTCCTAATGGCTGCAAGTATATCTTTGATTAAACCTTCTAACTTCAAGAAAGATATTAAAGTTTCTTTGATTACAAAATTATGTATGTGTGTGCATATTTTGCGTAACGATTCTCTCTCCTTCTCCTCTTACCCTTCCTTACCATTCATTCTATGGGCAAATTGGGGGGTTTAAGTAATTCGAAACACACATACGTCTTCGTTTTTAGTGTAAACGCACTAAAACAATAGAACATATCTGCAAAGAAAAGTACAGTTTTGCTGCTCTATTCTTTTTTCACAAGGAAATATTCGCTTTTGAATGGAGATTGGGAGTAGTTCATCTATAAAAATGGAAAATTCAGGCGCGATCATTGGAATCGTGGTATGAATGACCTCTCTGAGATGAATCGCATAATGCCTTTCTTTTTTCTTGATAACCATTCAGCTTTGCCATATTTGGATGTTGCTGCTCCATAAAATTATCTTAATTTGAACACTTGGAGTTATTCGAGTAACATTTGTTAGTTGTTAAATTATTGATGAATAGTTTTAATTTTATTGTTGGTCTTGATTGAATTTTGGAAATTATAGCTGTACAAAATGTTGCTTTATTCTTAAAACAGTTTTCAATTGACAGAACCATTTTTTTTTTTTTTGTATAGAATGAAGAAGCATTACGAGAATTTGATGAAAAATGATTTTCTGCATCTGCACCTTACACATATTTGTCATTTTGGAGCTGAAGATTTGCATGTTTTTGTTTCTTTTTTCTTGCTTTAGTTGTAATCAAAGAAAGAAAATTTGAAAGTTGTTTAAGTTTTGGAATCACGTGATGAATGTTTGTATATTCTAATAGGAGTACAAACTTTTTTGTGTTACAGGATAACTGTTAGATGTATACCTATTATATGTTGGCCGAAAGTTTCCTTTTTCTATATGTAACTTTCTGTTCCAACCCAGTTGTTTATATTTTGTTTCTGTTCCAGGTATGGCCGTGTACAAAGTGTCAAATTGTTGCCGAGGGGCGGCAAAGAGGAAACGGGCGAGATGGCGTGCACGGTGGCGTTCATGGACATTAAGAGCGCGTCCAAGGCACACACGGCTGAACACAAGTTGGACGATAGGACTCTGACCACGGAGTACTATGAACCAGCCGCCATTCCGTCCTCATCATCACCGCCGAACGCGTCCGGTGCCACGGCTGCTTCTGGATACGCCACCACCTCGCCCTCGACCACCAGATTTCCAAACGGACACAGGTAAAAAAAATCATCAAAATTTTACTAATATCTATTATCTACTAACATATGCAAAATTGCCTCTCTTTCAATTTAATTCCATCTACGTCTTTATTTTTGTCTAAACCATAATTAAATTATGATTAGCATCATTTTTGCTTATTATTAATCTTCTTGTTCAATTTGCAGTTCGGCAGATGAACATGGTAACTTCACTGAAAGGTTTTATGATAGAACGAATAATGCGAGGGTACCAGAAGGTGATTATATCCGAAGACCGGGGTACCATGACACCACTAGGGGTAGAAATCGTGATAGGAGCTTTAGGAACGGACCGTACAATAACCTTATGGAAAGACACCGGCCCGTCAATAATAGTTGGCCGTATGATAGTACGAGATACAATAACCAAGCGAATGATACAGGGTATAATACGACACCGACGGATACTAACGATAGGCGATCGGAACAAAGTACAAAAAAGAAAACGAAATCGAGATCGGGGAGTCGGACACCTTCACCGTCGGAAAGCACGTCCTCAAGATCCCCATCGAGATCGAGGTCGAGGAGTAGCAGTAGTTCATCAAGCAGCACATCGCGAGAGACCAGTTCGACGGGATCCCCAAAATCCAGGCGGCTTCAATCGAATAATCCTGCCCATCAACCAGTGGTGCATTCAGAAGATAGGCGACCTTTAGCAATATGCGTCCGTAATCTACCTCTTAGATCATCGGATACATCACTTAAGGATGGCCTTTTTCACGAATACAAGAAACACGGTAAAGTTACGTGGGTTAAAGTGGTCGGTCAAAGTTCCGAGCGACACGCAATCGTGTGTTTCAAAAAACCAGAGGACGCAGAGAAGGCTTTAGAGGTTAGTTACGATAAGCTCTTCTTTGGTTGTAAAATTGAGGTTGCCCCGTATCAAGGTTATGATGTGGAGGATAATGATTTGCGACCGTATGAAGCAGAAATTGACGAATTCCATCCGAAGGCGACGAGGACTCTGTTCATCGGTAATTTAGAAAAAGACGTGACCGCCTCAGATCTCAGAAAACATTTCGATCAATTCGGGGAAATAATCGAGATAGACATTAAAAAACAAGGAGTTGTGAGTTCGTATGCGTTCTGCCAGTACAGTGACATAGTGAGTGTTGTTAAAGCGATACGAACGATGGATGGTGAACATTTGAATAACAATCGGATAAAACTGGGGTTTGGGAAGTCGATGCCGACGCAGTGTGTCTGGGTGGATGGTGTTAGTGAAACCGTTACCGATAAGTACCTGAGTATGCAGTTCGATCCGTTTGGTGTTGTGGTGTCTACATTTGTGGATAGGGAGAAAGGGCAAGCGCTTATATTTTTTGATCAGGTGGTGAATGCACAGGCGGCCGTGACAAAAATGCGCGGCGTTGGGTTGCGTGGAAGGAAGATTCAAGTAGATTTTGCTAGTCGGGAGTGCCAGGAAGCCTTCTTCGAAAATCTTGAAAAACAAGGGCTTATTTTTGAAAGGCCTGGATTTGATGAACGCCGTGACTCAACAACGCGGAGCTTTGATAGTTCTACACGGTTCTCGAGGTACGTATCTGATTCACCAAAAGCACCAGGTACTCAGTCTGTCATTTGTAATAGATATGATACACCTACAAGGCCACGGACAGCTTCATACAGTAGCCGAACTGGTGCTCCAACCAGTCAATGCAATACAACTGCTGTACCATCTCCGGGAACACCCGGTTCAGCAACACCGAGAGGAACTGGATCACGTTCGCGCCTAACACGCTATGATTACTACGATGCGAACAGTGAGTATCCTGAAAGGCACTTTCGAAGTTATGATGAATATAGCCAAGGAAGTGCGGCATCCCACGAAGAGGGTTATGATCATGAAGGGGTTTACTACGAAAGTCCGTCTCATATCGAACCGATAGAAAACAGAATTCCAACAACGGAACATGTAATGATGTCATTTGCTCAGCCTGACATTAGAAATTTGCAGAAAGAGCGGGTCTTGCTTTTAGAACAATTGGAAGAATGTCCGAGTTCGGGGGATGAATTGATAAGCCCGAAAAAGCGGTTGAAATTGGAGCATTTGGACGGCACAATAACAAGTGATGTGATCATTGAAGCAAACCGTGACCACAGAAAGGTGATGGAAGTGCGAAGATCGTCCGATGCAAGTTTAAAACATTTATCGAGGAGACCTAGTGTAGACGGGAAGCATATTGGACACGAGCGCGGTTCATATCTTCCGCATTCAGTGTGCAAACGTCGGAAAACTGGGGGTAGTGATAGTGGCAGAGTGCATCATTATGAAAGTTCGGAAAGTGTGGGGGGATCACGGCCTGGAACGCCTTTATGCGATGAAAGACCTGAACATTTCACACCTTCGGAACCGAGACGGATACCACGGGAACGAGAAGGTCCGTTAACTCTACCTCTCCCAAGGTTCGCATTGCAAATGATCGGAAGGGGCAGTATCTCAATAGCAGGAATTAAAGGACAGAAAGAGAATATCCTTTCGAGCCCACCACCTGCTGTAACAAGCCCTAGGATATCGAATCCAAAACCACCTAGTCCCACCCCGGTACCACCACCGGCGTCACCACCACCTAGACCACCTTCTTTAAGCTCCAATAGCAGTGACAGTGATGGTGCGTCTCCTTCACCATCACTAGATGAGCGAATCAAATCTTTAGATGAAAAGTACGAGAAGTGGTCTGGGTCCAGGGCTTTCACAACGTCAGGAATAGATGCGTCTGCTAAATTCGATTTCAACAAAGACCGTTTTAAATTCAAGCATAAATTGCTCGATTTGGATTTTAAAGAGCTGCAACCTAGTGAGATTGTTAAGTCCGTGATGGCGAAGCGTTCCGTTTTTGATGAAGATTCTAAGCGGTTAGAGAATGTCGGGGAGAAGTACGAACCGAAAGATTTCGCGATGTTTCCAAGAACACCAGTTACAGTCCAAACTACAGTACCTGCAACCACTTTATCTACACTACCTCTTCTCAAGGTTTGCACCAACCCCGTACCCCCTACAATGCTTTCACCGCGGTCCACAGGTAAGATTTGATCTTTTTGAAAATTAGAACATCCGCTAGAAATGTGATCTTTGTGTTTTCTAGGTGCACCCCTTACGCCTGCGAAGGGTTTGCAGTATCCGTTCCCGACACATCCGCCAATGCAACCGTCGCCGTCTAGTATAACAACAACAACACCGACGACGACGACCCAACCGCCCGCAAGTACAACCCCAAGGAGCGCCCACAGTGAAAATAGACTGAAATTGTGCGCGAACGCTCCAAGTGATAATTGGACACCTAGCAAAGTCAATGTACATAGAAATACTTCTAGCAGTGTAGTAGTGTCTAACAAAACTAGTGATGCCAACATAAAAAACATTCCTCCAACGAGTGAGTGCATAACAGTACCGGCCCAAACCGAACCAAAAACAAACAATAAAATAAATAAAGTGTGTAATCGAAGGGACTCCGCGAATAGTGAGAATAAATCGAGGAGGAATAGTGACACCTCTAGGAGGCCCGACGATAATGATAATTGTGATAATACCGAAGTGGACAGACAGGAGAAAATTAAAACGGAGAATGAGAAAATAGAGAAAGAAAATGCAGAACGTGCGGAATTGGAAAGGATAGAACGCGAGGAGAAAGAACGGCAAGAACGGCTGGAAAAAGAGCGCATAGAAAAGGAAAGGGAGGAAAAAGAACGACGAGAAAATGAAGAACGCGAAGAAAAGGAACGGCGCGAGCGGGAAGAAAGAGAACGGCGCGAACGTGAAGAGAAAGAACAACGCGAACGAGAAGAAAAGGAAAGGAGGGAACGCGAGGAGCAGCTCGAACGTGAACGACGGGAAAGAAAAGAACGTGAAGAAAAAGAAAGGCGGGATCGAGAGGAGCGTGAAAGACGAGAGAAAGAAGAACAACTCGAAAGAGAACGGAAGCGGGAAGAAGAACGGAAACATAAAGAAGACAATCAGGAGAAACACAAACACAGAGAAAATCACAGTGAAAATAAAAACAAAGATAATAACCTGGATGTCCGAAATACCAAAGAAGACAAAAAGGATAACCATATTTCGAGAAAAGATAGTCACGATAAGAGCAGATATTTAGAACGGGATTTGGAAAGGCGGAAAGAAAGCATAAAAGAAAATAGAGAAAACCACCTGCACGAAAAAGCGAAGAATTTATTTAACGAAATTCGCGAAGGCAAAGATAGGCCTGTGCTCGAAACTCACCACGCCTCCCTCGATTTAGAAAAGAAAGATCCATCACGCCGCAAAGAACGGAATAATAGTTTACCTGCTTCGTTAGGCAGCAAACGGCGTCTAAGCTCCCACGATGGTTCGGATTGCCTGGAGGAAGCAAAGAAAATTAAACTCTCAACAGATCACAGGAAAATTTCTGAAAGGCGAGATTCAAAAGACAGCAAAAACAAGCACAAAAGCACTCCAGGCACAAAAAATTACGATGAAAAAAGCAAACACAATCACGTGAAAGATTCGACAGAGGAGAAACGCAAAGAGAAAGACCGTGAACGTGAGGAGCGACATAAAAACAAACAAATCAAGACTGAAAAACAGAAAATAAAATCGAAGAATCGTGAAAAGGATTCGCGGGAATCACCGAGCACCCCTAAATCTCCCGCCAAAGAGCACTCCCTCGATAAAGATTTCCTAGCGCGGCTCGACCTAATAGAAGTCGAAAAGCAAAAACAAATACAACGAAAAGAACCCAAACAAGAAGATAAAAAGATCGAAAACGAATGTAAAAGGACGGAAGAGCGGAAGAAAGAGCATAAATCGCGCGAGGATACGCCAAAAAGTTCCGACGAGCAGCGCAAAGTCAAAAAAGAGCGCATCCGGAAACTCACGAATAGTTCCGAGAATTCGGATTCGGATGAACCAAAAAAACATTCCATTTTCGATATCGTTGATGACGAACCCGCTTATATCTCCATGTATGATAAGGTGAAAGCACGAAGTTGCAAGAACATGCAGAAACAGGAAGAAGAAAAGCGACAAGAAAAAATTAAAGCAAAGTTCAGCCAATTGAAGCAAAGTCGAGCGAAACGGGAAGAAAAGAAACGATCTACTTCCTGGGATGAAGATTCGGAATCGGATGTGGAAAGGGAAAAATGCGATCCCACCAGGCGAAAGAACAAAATGATGATTGCAAGTTCAGATGAAGAAAACGACATGCCCAAACAAGTCAAAAAAGAAATTTTCACAGATTCGGATTCGGATCGTAACAGACAAACAAAATCCGAAATGGCTGAAAGCAGTGATGACGATCACATTAAAAACATGCAGAGAAAATCCTCGAAATCGAAGATTACGAGCGACACCTCAGATGACGATTACAAAAAACCTCCTAACAAAATAAAGACCGAACTGTTTTCGGAAAATGAAGAACACAATTTTGCAGACAGCGAAGAAAAGTACAAGAAAATTAAAGAAGAATTTGACGAAAAATACATCAAAAAGAAGAACAATAAATACGCTTCTGAAATAGATCAAATTTTCGGGGAAGGTACCGCTTCTGAAATTAAAGAAGAAAAGTTTAACAATTCGCGGCGGATTTACGAAAATTCTTCGGCCGACGAAAGTTTAAAGATCGAACCGCGCAAAAAACATAAAAAGAAGCAGAAGAAACAGAAAAGTTCCGCATCGTGCGAAGAATCAAGCAAAGTGGATTCTGAATCCTTACAAAGTGATGAAAAATGTAAAAATCCTGACAAACGAAAACAGCATAGTAAGAAAGAGAAGAAGCGCGATAAAGTCAAAGATGAGAATCGGGCGAAAAAATCTAAAAAGAGCAAATCGGACTCGAAAGATTTCAGGCGTGATGGAAAAATGGAGAATATATTTGGTTCTTTGTCAGATGATTCAGAAGGGCACCGGGATGACCATGACCCAAAATCTTTTGAGCGGTTTAATGAAGAATCAATACAGAATTACGCGAGCGACTCAGATAGCACTATCCAAACTGATCAAAAAGATGAAAAGGACCGCCACAAAATGCAGGAAGATAAAGAACGCTTAGAGAAAGATAGATTCCTCAAAGAAGAACATCGCAAACGTAAAGAGAAGAAGCGAAGAGATAAAGAAAAGCGGTTGCGTGAAGAACATCTCAATGAGAACAGTTTGGATTATATAGATATGGGCAAACAGCTGGAAGACAACATTAAAGATGATAGTAATGAAATACCAGGAGAATTGAAGATCAAGAACGAAATTGAAGACAGTCACCCTGAAAGTAATCCTGAAGATGTCTTTAGATTTTCAGAAGAAACATCTGAATCACGCAAAGATAGTGAACGAAAGGAAGCTAAAGAAAAGAAAAAGAAACGCAAAAAGAGCAAAGATGAGAAGCAGAGGCATCATCACCACCACCATCACCATGATAAGAACAAATTAAAATCTCCAGAAATCAAGAAAGAAGAAAGCGAAATTAAAACTGAATTAATCAATTCACCGCCCACTACCAAAACTTCCTCTAATTTGGATGTTTCAGTATCTCCACAACACCGAGAGGCGATTATTAGTCCAATACCAAAGACTCCAACTAATTCAAAGGAGAAGAAGCGTGAGAAATTTATTCCTGGTTTTGGAGGAGATATTGATGAAAAGATTCATGAAAATGCTGTCAAATCAATTTCGGAGTTTGATGCCCCTAAAGCGGAATCTCCGATAATTTCCCCACCTAAAAATGAGGTAAAGAATGAAAAGTCTGAAACAGTTGAAGAAAAACCTCGGGTTATAATTTCACAAGAAGAAACTGAAGATGCAGTTGCGGCTTTATTAGGTGAAAGCTTTGGGCATGATCAATTCAATGACTATGAACAACCTCAAAGCCCGGTTAATGAACAAAACAATGTTCCTGAAGAAAACGTACAAGATGATGAAGAAATGCGTCAGGCCGTTCAAAGTCTCAATTCAGGCGAGATGGAAATTAAACCGGAAACACCACAAAGTGAACATGAGTTACAAATCGATACGGATACTGAAGAACAGGAAGAAATTACGACACGGTACGATCCTCCACGGACTCCTGAAATGATTGATATCTCACAACCACCGAAGACACCTGATATACCAAGCTACTTCCGCAAAGAAGCTGATAAGAGCATGCCCAATATAAATAGTCCGCCTTCACTAACACCGATCAAACAGGTGATTTCATCTGAAGCCAAACGCCAATTAGAACCGGTTAAAACATGTGCTGCTGCTAGCTTACCATTGATTACAGAACCCAGACCCACAATAGTCGTTTCTAAACCTTGGACTGTTGAAAAATCAGAAGTCAAAAATTCAACATTCGATACAAAACCTATTCAACCGGATGCTTTCGATGTCCTCAAAAATCAACAATTTGAAACTAATAAAACATATGAACCAGTTAAGGCAAAATCTTCTGAGCTTGTTGTTCCAAAAACAGTCATCGATAATCCTACATCGAGCAGTTTTGATCAAATAAAATTGAAACCGTTTGAACAAGCAAAACCAGTTGTTTCCACTTATGAAACTGTTAAAATTGTGACGTACACTGAAAATCAGGGTAGTAATCCAACCAATATCTTTGAGAATAATGCAAAGAATATTTCTAAACCGCCAATTGAAGAAAAAGTTTTCGAACAAAAGATTATCAGTTGTGAACCACCAAAATCTATTCCGGTTGATAGAATGCCACCATTAAGTTTACAAACAACGGCGGTTATAGCTCAAACAAAACTGAATATGTCATATACAACTAGTACTGCCGGTAAAATAGACATGGATAATATACCACCACTTAAACCCGTAAAACCGGTGATTTCCACTGCTCTTCATAATTTGCCTGCACAAATGCCGTACCCAATACCATCGCAAAAGGATATGCCAAAAATTTCAACTACAAATATAAATGCAAACAGGTTACCCATAACACCAGTTCTGATACCCAAACCAGTACAAACCACCACTTTGGTATTACCGCAGCCTAAAACAGTTCAAGAAATTAAAATTCCTGACATGCAAAAAGAAATACGTCCAAGAATGGTGTTTCATCAATATCCCAACTTTGCACAAACAAGAATGGTCATGCCAAGACCACCAACCACTGTACGTCCAAATATCCCTACATTTTTACCATATAGAGCAATCAGTGAACCTCCTAAACTTGCTGTTTATGCAAACCAAACAGAACAGCTCAAATTATCCAACAGTGTCCCACAATCTATTCCAACACCATCAATTGTGATATCCTCTCATGTTACTACAACTGCTAGCACACTCAAACCGTTTATGCCGGTGATTCAAGAAGCGCCAAAATTGGTTAGTATTACACCTACTGTTCCTCAACCAAGCATCATTCAAACAGTAGCAAAAATTCAACCCGTTGTGGAAGCTCCACCTACTCCAAAAGAAGAAAAGGAAGATACATTGAAAGTTATTGAAGCCTCCAGGACCTCCACACCCAGCCCAGTTATAGTAGCAGCTCCAAAATCAGAACCTGAAACACCTAAAGCAGCTGAAACTGTACAACCACTAGCAATTGAGAAAGTAACAGAAGAATTAAATTTGTCATTGAAAGAATCTGAAGAAAAGGAAGACGAGAAACCTCCTGAAATGAAAGAAGAACCTAAAACTGAAAAAGGTCCCCCCGCCTGTGAAAAGGATAAATCATCTGTGATCAAACAAACTGAGAAATTTGATGTTGATACTGAAAGTGAGCGGTTAAGCACAGATATTAAAGAAGATCCATTAGATTCTAAGGAAGACAGTGATTATTGGTCTGCAAAAGAGGTTAACATTGATTCGGTTATCAAAAAAGTGGACGCACTTTGTTCGGCAGATGAGCTATCAGATCGCAGCAGTGAGATCAGTAAGGATGATTGGATGGATGATAAACCTGATACGAAACTAGAACCGGAAAAAATAGATGATTCAAAATCTGATGAACATGAAATTTTAGATGGCGGACATGAAATGGATGAGAAAGAAATTGCAACACGTGGTAGGAGGGGTGGTCGCAGAGGTGGTCGGAAAATTGGAAGGGGTGCTCCTGGTGGAATGACAACTCGCCGTGGAGGGAAGGCAGCAAAAGAAGTTCCCAGTAGGGGAAGAGGAGGACGAGGAGGTCGTCCTAAAAATGACCGGAAAGTCACTAAATCTGAATCGGAGGATATTTATGAATTCCGAGATGAAAGTGATGATGGGCAAAATAAAGACAGGCCCCGATTAATTCTAACTATTAAATCCCCAGCCGTTGCAAATGCAAATGGAAATGCAACGATTGTAAAAGAAGTGTTGAAAGATGTTGCAGCTTCTCCTCAACCAGTTGTCACCACATTGAAACCATCATCAACTGAACTTAAAGAAGAATTTGTATCACCAGCAAACACTAGGAAATCAAGGCGCTTGCAAGAGCGCGATGTTTCCAGAAACACGGTAGATGATACTATAGAGGATGTTGTAAAGAATACTGTACTGACCCGTGCAGCAGCCGCAGGAATTTGCACTAGAAGATCTACCAGACAAACACCAGTTAAAGTTCAAACAGAATTGAATCGTAAACTCCCTCGAGGAGGTCGTAAGAAAGATAGGCGTGCTTCAGAAAACAATGAAGATTCATCAGAAGAAAAACCGATCAAACCTGAATGTGTACCAAAAGAACCCAGCCCGGAACATTCTCACCCAACTGAAACTGATCTCAAAGAAAAGTCTGTGGCAGATGAAGCTCCTAAAATGGATATACGTGAAAAACCTCATGAAGGGTTGAAAGCAACAATGTTACGTCGTGTGAAAGGTGAAATGAATCTTGAACCGATGACTTTAATTGATCCCGTAACTGGTGTTTTAACACCAATGAGGGAATGTGAGGAAGGGCGATACATTCCACTTCAATCTCAAAATCATCTGCAGAATGCAGCAAAAGTACAAGTTGGTGTTGCCAAAGTGACGGACACCACAACAGTTATATCAAGTCCGTCGCAAACATCTGTTGTAAAACAACATAACAAACCACAATCACTTAAAGCTCATGTTTTATCAAAAGCTGCAACAGCCAAACAAGTTGCAACAACTCAATCAGCGGCAGTTAATCCACCTGTTGTAACTCCACAAAACAAACCAATTTCACAAAATTTGAGTGTAAATGTATCTTTACCAAACTACCAACCAGGTGAACCCTCCTCAAAACCAACACCACCCCTTGCTAAACCAATCCAAGGGGTTAAGGTGATTCAACCACCAGTTTCACCAAATGTTATGTTACCACAACAGAAGCAACAAATCATAATACAAGTTGCAAAAACTGCACCCAAATCGCAGCTTGTAAATATCACTGTTAATTCTCAGCTTGCACATGTAAAACCTACTGGCCAAATGAGCAAAAGTCCGTTAATGAAACCTCATATGGTGCCTCAACCAATGGGTGCAAGTCCACCATTAAAACAACATATGTTAGCCGGTGGGGGAGGTGCAAGGATGTTAACAAAACCAGGTATGGATCCACCGAAAGTAGATGTATCAATTGGAGCACAATGTGTCATGGTTCCAAGATCGAATAGCTCACCTCAAAATCAACAGCGTCATGTACTCACCACTGGCATCCCATTACCAACATATGAAGCAACCTTGGTAAGTCACTCACAAAAATGTATAATTTTGAATAAATTAACATTATTTTCAACTAACAAGCAGCACGGAGATAGAAGAAGGAGCCCACCACCAGCTCACCAAAATTCACCATCGCCGCAGGTGATTGTTTTTCCATACTGCACCTATTGTTTAATTTTTTTCAGTTTATTTCCAACACCATTCATGTATCAGTTAAACCATTTTTCTTTTATTGTAATCATGCTGAATTTTATAAATATTTTTTAATTTTAGGGAGAGGGAATTGCTCATTTCACACCTGGTTCTGTACCTTTGAGACCACCTCATGATCTACCACCAGCTCATTATATGCATCAAAGTCAGATGATGTACCAACAATATTTAAGGCAACCATATTCTACAAGGTATGTTTTTGTTTTGGGCAGGGATTAAATATAAGAAGAGTTCTAGAGACTTTGTTAGGCCAAAATCTTTGAAGATACAAATAGGTCCAAAAATCAATTGAATTGCAGAGTTTTATAGAACAAGTTGTCTTCTAAAATAATTTAAAAAATCACCAAAAAATATATTCTACTCATGAAATTTTCTGTGAAACATTAAAATTTTTTTTTGTAATTTGAGTGAATCGATTTTTTTCAGATCACCTATTATATCAGGAGGATTGGAGAAACCTGGTGATGGACAAGAAGGTGAAGAAGCTCCAGTAACTTCACCACCTCTAGAATTAAGAAGATCTGTCGGTCTTGCTATGACAAATAGATCTAGTGTAGTTCCTCTTAGCTTACAGTCACCACATGATCGAACTACAGGTAGGACTAATTATTTCTTAAAAAACCTTTTATTTATGTACATAAGGTCATATTAGATATTTGTGTCCAAATTCCTTAACTGCCATGATTGTGCCACTTCTCATTTAACTTGTCTCATTTCATGTACGTTTCTTTGTAACCACAATCTATATTGGGTATGGCTCTCTCTCTCTGTTCAACAATAGGTGTACCTCATAATGGCCGAATGTTGAACAACTGGAGACTATTTATTATGATCAAAACGTGTATTCTTGGAAGCACTGCTTATTTGGAGTTGCAAAGTATATACTTTTCTTCACAGGTTTTTGATTAGATATATGTTTTGATAGTACTGCCAGCCCTAGGTTTAGAAAGGCTTGGATGTCAAAAAAGAAAACTGCCAAATAAATTTTCTGTTTTCTAATTTTTTTGAAATTTAAATTTCTAGATTCACCACAAGTAGGACAAGTTTATAGCCTCCATCCTACTCGTTTACCATTCTCCCAAGGGCGATTTTATGATCCTCCAGGTGAACCACCACCAGCCCATCGCCAGATAAGTTCTTTAGGTTTGACCAACGACCGAGCCTTAAGCCATATGGGTCCATTAGGAACCCCGGATCGGCCTTTAAGTACACATTCCGCGCTTGCATCGCATATGGGTAACATGAATACACCTGAAAGACCTTTATCCACCCATATACCGGAAAGACCACTTTCAACACATATACCAGAAAGACCTCTTTCAACACATTTACCAGAAAGACCTGTTTCAACACATTTACCTGATAGATCTGTAACCACACTTATACCAGAGAGAGGAATGAGTTTAGCTTTAGGAGCTGGATTAGGCGCCGCTGGAAATATTATGGGTGCTGTTGCCAGGCATGTAGGTCCAGATGCTTCGGCATCACAAAGAGGTTTACAAGCCGCCACACCTCCGCATGCTAGTCAGGTACCACCACAAGCGGAGAGTTTACTAATGTTATTGCGGGTATGTAACATATTTAATTATTTTATGAGTTAAAAGTAATTTTTTCTTATATTTTCAGCAATATCCTCTAATGTGGCAGGGACTACTTGCCTTAAAGAATGATCAAGCTGCCGTACAAATGTATTTTGTGTCTGGAAATGACCAAGTCGCAAAAATTAGCTTACCGCGGAACATGGATGGATCCACTCCACCTTTGCGAATTTTCCAGAGAATGAGATTAGAACCGCCACAAGTGGAAGGTGTTGCTAGGAAAATGCAGGCAAGTCCAAACTTAAAACTACATGACATTATCTCTGTGTGTTCTTTCAAGGTTGCTGGTTGGGTGCATATGAATTTTAACTAGAAATAATTTGTTTGTACTTCAATCTTCATCGTTTTTATTTTGATGCAATAGCAACATTTTTTTGCACATTATAGAAAATTGGTTTGTGCAATGTAAATATCAGAATAAAAATTGTAAATATATTTTTAGGCATCTTCCCTCGAAAACGACGCATATCATAACTACCACCTATACGTGAAAGTTTGAATTATCAAAACAGTTACGATATGAATTTATCTCAATAGTTGACATTCATATCATAATGTTATCCTTAGCAACCAACAGACTGGCCTTTTAACTTGGCATTTGGTGAATCAAAAAACTAACAATTTTGAAATTTCAAAATAATTTAATTTAGGTCGCCTAAAAAATAGTGTTCGTAACTAAAGGAAATATGCAAATATCTTCGCTCGTGCTTTAGATTCACTCGCTCAATATTTGCTGTTTTCCTCCTATGTACGAAAATACATTTATATTTTAATTTGTTTTACAATTGTTTATTTTTTTGCAGATGGAAAATGAACATTGCATGCTTCTGGCACTACCATGTGGACGTGATCATATGGACGTACTAAAACAATCAAATTATTTGACAAACGGCTTCATCACATATTTACGACAAAAACAAGCTGCTGGCATTGTAAATGTTGCTGCACCTGGAACTACACAACCTGTAAGTGCTATTTGATTACAATATAATTGTTGTCAAGGGATCCGATAAAAAATTGGACATCATTTATGAAAAAAGAAAAGTTTTCCCAGGAATATTTTGCAAAGTACAAGTAGATAAAAGTTTCCTTAATTAAAAATTTTGATGAAAAATTAAGATATTTAACCAAAAACATCCTGGAAAATTAAAAGTCACATAGAAATCATCAAATTTTCATTAAAGCTGTCAAAACATGTTTATTAATTTTAGGGAACAGATCTTTGCTTTGTGTATTTTTAAATTTCTTGGCGGACATAAGAGATGATCTACTTAAGTTAACTTTTAAGAACAATGTAAATATTCATCTGGCAACACTGCTGTATATCATTAATATATGAGAGCTTCTCATTGATATTAAAAAAGTAAAAATATTTTAAAGGAACTGAAATAAATACCTAAAGTTGAAAAATGTTGAGCAGAAAAAATTCTGAACTTTTAATCAATTTATTTGTTGGAAATCTTAATATATAGATTTTGTTTTGTTTCAGCCCGCCTACGTGGTTCACATATTTCCATCATGTGACTTTGTGAACGAAAATCTCCGCAGAATAGCTCCCAGTTTATTAGAACGAGTTGCCGACATTGCACATTTGCTAATAGTGATCACGACGGTGTGATAGCACGCTAAAAATTATTTCTTCAATGAAAGTACTACATGTAACACTCAACTACTCACCAAATGGAAATTTTCGACGGTACAAAACCATTTTATCTTATTATTTATTTCAAAACACACAAACGTCATTTTTTCCAAATCAATCAATGTTTTCGAATGAACTCCTTGACTTGGCTTAAATTAAATATAAAAAAAAACAAAAACAAAAAAAAATTAACACACTTTCGGGTGGGAGCTGAGCGCTCACTCGGTACTATCTCGAAATATGAACGTTATCCTAAAATACTTAAATATTAAAAATTTCACTGTGATTTCTTGACAAAAGTAGTTAAACGTTATTTACTATTACAAAAATATTTTAAAAAAAGTATATAAAAAAAAATAACTTACTACCTATATAAGAGATCTCATGTTTAGTTTATACTTTTATTATTATGTTTTTGTTTAGATACTTTTATTTTTTTCTTTTCTTAAATCGCAGAATTTTTTTTTCAATTTATTTTCTTTTATTTTATATTTAAAACTTATTTGTCGTTTTTATTTTCTATGCAAATTAGTTTTAAATAAAAAGAGGAAACATGTTTAGGGTTTAGAATTGTTTTATGTTCCGTTTGAAACATCCAGGGGTACATTATTTAAAATCGGTCCGGTGCATCTTTATTAATAGTTTATGCACGTTTTTGATTCACTACTTTTTAGTTTGTACTAATATAATTTTTTTATTATTAATGAATTGGTCATGGTTAGGATAGGGGGTAAATGGAGGAGGGAGGGGGGATTAAAATTAGTCTTCTTTTATTTTTCAATTTTGTGTTCATGTAATATAAAAAAATTCCAATTATAAAGTGAGTGTGCCCTTTCCATGATTATTCTCACGTCCACTTTAAAGTCGTCCTGTTAATAAAAATGCATGTGCACCGTTAAATTTTTGTGCTTCTTACACGTTTCTTCGTCTATTTTATATAAAGAGAGTATATTTTTATTTTAATTTTTTATTGAAATATATTTCTATTTTTCTTCTTGTAATTAGCACAAAAGTTTCGAATAAATTTTGTGCCCCTGGTATATGAAACGCGTATAAAAAAAAATTTAACCGTTACCCGTTATAGTTGGAATATGGCTAATAAAGAGTAAAGCATATAGACATAATATATAAATATGTAGCATATATAGAATAAAGAAAGAAAGGAAATCAATCATTTTTTAAATTATGATGTAATATACATGTGAATATACTTTTAGTTTTTGTTATTTTTAAGTATCCCCTTTTTTTAGTTAACATGTTCTGTACAGTGTATTTAGCCGTAAGAATATATAAATATATATATATATATATATACATATATATATAAGTTTAGAATGCGTTACAAATAATATAGGAAAAATTGTGATGTCTATATATTACTGTAAATTTTGTACATACATAAATACTGTGTATTGTGAATTATTATAATAACTATTACGACATATTTACAGTATTTTAATTTACCTTATATTTCTGACATTTAACTTTTTGTTTATACCAAATTTTCTAAACCCACCCATCATTCATTTTATAAACCACTCCCAATTTTTTCCATTTTCCATATTTTTACAAATTTCCCTTTTTTCGTTTCAGGCAGATCGTTCCGGACATCATTTTAGACCGATTTCCAAATAGCAGGCAAGTTATTTATATTTTTTACTAAAGGCTCCCACACACGAAAGATTTCATCCCTGATACCCGACAAGTATCCTATCGATAAATAGACTGAATCGATTGGTTACCCTAAGACGCCTCACGCACAACATTTTGCAGTCATGCTATTGCTTAGTGCCAGATAAACATAAACAAACGTTTATTCTTTTTTGTCTGTAAGTACTTGGATTTTTAATTTAAAAAATGAAAAATGTCTATAGTATCCATATTTTTTATTATGCAGGAAAAAGTTGAAAATAAGTATCATAAACCCTTTTTTGTTTTCAACTCTCTTCAAAGATTTTTTTATTTTGCAACCATTCTCTTTAAAGAATTTTCATGGGTTTGTGAAATTTAAAAAAAGCTTTTGAGGGGCCCCAGACATGGCGAGTCTATTGAGCCAAATAACTTGACAAAGAGTTAAATTCTGTCCTTTGTAAAGAGATTTGAATGGATTGGACTGGTTCGGGAAGCACCAAAATCCACAACGACATGGAGCTATTCAACCTTGTGTGGCAAATTTCTGTG
>JAODAH020041950.1:0-10042 GCA_027574865.2 Coproporus ventriculus | reverse complement strand
CCTTAGATAAAATTTATGGTACATTTAAGTTTCTTAATGTTTTCTATGTAAAATATATTAAAATAAATAAAAATTGTTAAATGAAGATTGTTTTCATGAAATAAGTGAGGTTACGTTGTGCCAGTGTAATTTGGGCTTTCAGAGTTAGCAAATTAAGGGCAAGAACTTCTTCCACTTATTTTTATTATTCCACGCTTTGACTGGCAATACTTTAGGCGATGTGACACGTTTCGTCCTTGTTATGGACTCGTGAGGACAGAACAGTTGATTTCCTGTAATTGAACAAACTGACACCTTTCCTCACTAAAGGGAGTGGATGTGGAAATCCGATGTTTATTACGCCATCTAATGGGATTAGATAGCGGTCTGTTTGATTCCAGGAAATCTACTATCCATGCATGTTAGCATGAAAACGTTACAGACCTGTATTGGGACATTCTGTGAGTGCCGTTGGTCTGCATCACACTTTCTTTGTGCGAGATGTGATTCAAGCCGCGCCGTAATCCCATTAGATGGCGCAAAAAATCATCAGTTTTGCACATCCACTACCTTTAATGTATAAATGGGATAATGAATAAAGATGCTTCTAATTTACGAGTCTCAAAACTTAGGTTAGAGAAACGAAAAGTTTACCTTCGTTGGCCAAAAGGCAAATAAGGTTTTTATAGTCAGGGAAATAAAACATGCTTCTGATAGGTCCATCATAGGGAATAATTCTTTCTCGTTCTTGACTACGGGGTTAATGTAGAGTAAAACCTACGCATGCGAGTATTAAAAAATCATTTTAGTGTCGAGGTATACAGGGTGTTACAAATACGAATGTATGCATGGAGAACTCGGAAACCGTAAGTGCGTTTTCACACACACCGGCAAAACCGGTGTTGGAGATGGCTGAAAGATTCAATTTGTTTTCATCACGCCTGCAAAAAATTATTAAATTATTTAATTACGATATGACGACACTAATTTAACTTATTGAAAGTAAATCATCTTCATGGGAGACGACAAGTGATTGTTTCAAAGATAAAATTGTAAAACAAAAAGCGTGTAAAGAAGTTTATACATTTCTAGAAAAAGATTTTTTGTCTGCCTACAACATTTTGGATACATTTTGTGATCTCTGCAAAATTGTCCATTTGCTAGACAAAATACCAAAAGCGCATTCGACCTGCAAGGCAAAGTTGCATAATTGAATTCTCAATAAAATGTCGTCCAGAAATTCGAAAAATTCCGACTACTTCCGGAGCTATCCGGGAAAAACCGAAAATTTGCAAATTTGTTTTTATTTTTTCCTGACGTTATTTCAAACGATATATTGAAACAGATTGCGTAAAAACGAAAATAATGTTAAGTATTCCATCTGTGTTATACAAAATAAAATAGGTACACAAATACAGACCTTTTTCATAACAAAAAAATATGATAGAAAGAGAGGGAGCACCAAATCCAGAATTACTAGCTTAGTACTGCTTTTAAATCAGTTAAAGAGTTGATTGCAATACAACATTGGTATTAGGACATCGAAAGCTTTTGAAAAGAGAGATAAACAATCCAGGTCCGTATTTAAAAAAAT
The DNA here is from genome assembly GCA_027574865.2 of Coproporus ventriculus. NCBI lineage: Eukaryota > Metazoa > Arthropoda > Insecta > Coleoptera > Staphylinidae > Coproporus > Coproporus ventriculus. The sequence goes on along the minus strand of JAODAH020041950.1, from coordinate 8,469 downwards.
TAAGTTGATGATAGTGGCTCGAGGACGAAACGTCGGATTGTAAATTTGAGGACACCAATTGGTAAACGAGGAAAAACGGCAATGAGAATGTGCAACCTGTATCAATATATCGTTTCAAATAAAGTCAGGAAAAAAAATATAAACAAATTTTCGGTTTTTCCCGGATATCTCCGGAAGTAGTCGGAATTTTCTGAATTTCTAGACGGAATTTTATTGAGTATTCAAGTACGCAACTTTGCCTCAATTTAAACGTTGCTCTATTTCTTANTAAAAAGCAATTTAGTAGATCTTGCAACTGCCGAAACTGCTTCTTTTCAAACTCGTACTAATTGTGATTGGAGTTCAGTGGACAATTTTTTTACAACTAAATTACCAATGAATCCATCTTTAACTAAGTTTATGTTTTTGTAAGTACACCATGATTATTATTAGTGTCATAAAAGCATTTCAAATAAAATCATATTTATTTTTAGGAGTAAACTTCCATCTTGGATATCATATGACTGCCTGGATAACACTGTAACCAATCAAAAAACTTATCCATTCGAAATTGAAGATCACCCTGAAAAAATTGAAATTTGCAGAGAATTTTCAAAATTTGATATAGAAAATTGGGATCCTACTTTAGATGATGTGTAAGTTTATCTTAAACAATTCTTTTTATGTTTCTTTTTGTCTATATGTATGACGACCTAATATTGCTCGTAGTACTTCAACGAAAACCGATAAATATCGTTATCAGCACAGAGAACGAGACGATGCACGATGCGATTATATATTTTCTGAATCTCGGTTATCTGATACGAAACGTGAAATGATCATACGAAAATCTCGTACCGGTGAGATTATACTGCTATATCGTACGATAAACTTTTATTTGTGATTTAAAAATTTACACGGAAAAGATAAAATAAATAACATACATAGAACTTCCTATGTTTTTTCACGAACTTGAAAAGTTCTTATATGAAATCTAAATGTTTGTGTGTGTATGTGCGCCCGTGGACTCTGTTATCTTGAGGTATTTTTGAATTTTGATTAAAGATACGGAAAGTACATCGAAAAATAATGAAGGTAGTTCCTTTGCAGCATTTTGACAGCCGTTGAGAAACACCCCAAAAATGGGGAGGTCAAAATGTGCGTTAATTTCTATTTTGTCAAATAAAAATAATGAAGTTGAAATATTTAAAACAAATAATCCATGAAAGATGTCGGTTATGAAGCTTGTTGTCGTTTTATGCCAACTTATAAAAATTAAATAAAATGTTAGTAATTAACGTTANGGAAGTAATGAAGATTTTACAGACCTATCTACAGAAATGTAGTCTATCTAGACAAAATAGTAACTTAGAGAACATCATTGCAGCGCCACAAACTTATCTGTTCTGGTTAAACTCCGGTGATGACCCATATTTGACAATTTCACTTTTGACATTTCACTTTCACATGCCCACTTTTGACATTTCACTTTCACATTCTCACTTTTGACATTTTACTTTCACATTCCCACTATTGACAATTTCACTTTTTTCGATTTCTTAAGAATTTTTTAAAATCATCCCCTATTTTGCGATATTTTTTCGCCCCCTTGACAGTTTACGCAACAAACAGGTGCTTCTAACAGGAGATAGGTTATGTCATACTTTATGTTTCCGTTAATTTTGCCAACTGTAGTAACTAAAAAGAAGATTTTGCGAGTGAAGTTATCAGCAATAAAAAGAACAGAGAGGTTTTACTATTTTGCTTGCAATTTCTTCATATTTTCTCAACTTTTAAATCTTCCTTGGACTTGTACAAATATTTCAAAACCAAAATTAGCCAAATCAGTCCAGTCGTTCTGGAGTTTTAACGAGATTAACAAACGTCATTTCATTTTTATATATAGAGAAGAAGAAAAAATAAGAAGATATAGAGATAATCTGAAAATTTATCCAGATTATCTGCGTTCCACAACTTTTAGTTTAATTCGAATTCGAGTTCGAATTAAACAACTTCCACTCTAGTTATTTTGGGCTTCTAACAAAAAGTATTCCCATGTTCCTTTTTGCATGTGATTTAGATTTTATTAGTTTCTTTCTTCTTGTATATTACATGTATACCTAACAACATAAAAAATAATGAATTATTTCTTATTTAGATGACACTATGCAAAATAATTTTGCTAACATTGTAAAACAAAAACGCTTAAGATCTTTTTCATTTGTTCGTGATTATTATTACATTTTTTGCATAAGAGTTTCAATCAAAATTTGGCATTTCATTAAATTTACTTTTAGATCTGCATTTACATTTTGAAACTAAACAAAATTGAAGAATTTACATGTTGCATTTTGTTTTAGATCACATACTGGGTGATTTTTTATCGCGACTATTAAAAGATTTGTACTCCCTCTTAAGATAAGAATTTGAAAAAAATCACTGATATATAGTCAATTAAGACAGATTGAAGAAAAATATTTTCAAAACTACATCACTTCCGGAAATACTGGAAGTCGACGTCATCTTCATTTTTTTAATGCCAAGCACCAATTACATTTGTATTTCTGAGTTCTACGTTAAATTTTGAGTCCAATACACTATAGTTGTCATTATCTAACTTCTATAGTTTATGAGATATTAAGTATAATTTGATTTTTAAGTGTTCACTTAAAAATTTATATCTCGTAAATTATTCAAGATAAATTTTATGGTTTTTATTTTATTGGTTTCCTGAAAGTTTTTGGCAATCTTTCGTGATATAAAACATATCACGGTTCTGAAATGGCGATAAAAAAAGTTTGAGTATCCAAAATCTGCAAACGGAATCTTGTACGCGATGATCTTTATAGTGTTTTCTATCATTCCGATCAAAATTTCATGGGTACTCTGCTAAAATAACTGCAAAATACTACTTTTTGGCGCGATTCTGACCTTTTCGTCTGTTACGTTAGATATCAAGTATCAAAAGTAAAACTGTAGGCGATATTGCGATGCCTACGTATGTAGGGGAGCGAAGGGTTTGTTGTAATAGGGGTAAGCAGTAATTCGGGTTTTTCACCACGAACTAAAACTATATTAACTATTTTTTTAAACACAATCTTAGCTTTGTATAACGCCACCTCCTCTCGTTATAGCCACTGTTCATCCACCAAGGCAACGTAAAATTTTACTTTTGTAAAATATTGGTTGTTGTTATTATTATGAACTAACTTTAAATTATGTATTTTATTAATTTTCAAATTTAAGTGCCTTTGATGTTGTGTAACGGTTTTTACGATTAGTAAGTTAATTTAATTTTTTATCTTGATAAATGAAAAATTATGCTATAGGGTTACTTACAACAATATCTTGGGGTTTGTTGTAACATGTTAGGCCCGATATAAACATTGATTAATGCAAATGTTTAGTATTACACTCGTTTGGACTTAGTATTTTCTCAAAAATACATACTTGTACTAATCACTAATCAATGTGTATATCGGGCCTTACAACAAGCCCCAGCATAGTATAATATAGGAGCACTTAACGCCAAATCGACCACTTTTGAACCGAACTCCTTTTGATTTGGCTGAAATTTTTATATGTTATATTACCCTTCTAAAAACGTTTCTGTGAATTTTTTGAATTTTTTTACCAAATCAATAAAAAAAATTTATATATGTATTATGAATTAAACACTCATAACTTTTTTTTAAAACTAACTAATCAAGACGCTCTTTTTTAATTTTTCTGTTTTGAACGTGCTTTTCAGCAGAATCTCGCCTACACTTCTCCTTTTGGTACATGATACCTGAACTTAACCGACGAAAACGTGAAAATCGCGACAAAACGTAGTATTTTGTTATCTTAGCACAGTACCCACGAAACTGATCGGAATGATACAGAAAACACTCTAAATATTATCACCTACAAGATTCCGTTTGCAGATTTTGGGCACTCGAACTTTTTTGAAACGCCATTTCAGAACCGTAATATAATGCTAATAAATTTGTAGACGCGTGTGAAGTTTTTAAAATCACAATCACAAAATGGCAAAAATTCATTTTTTTTTTCAAATACAACGCGTCAAATTTTATATCAGCAATCGATACACCCTTAAATTTTAAAGGTAGATGCATAAATCTATCCTATACCTAACTTTAGAAAGTTTTCAAATTATTAATTAAATAATAAATTTTCTATAAAAATTTTTTTTTATTTTTTTCTGAATAAAGCCAAAAACATTTATTCTCTTTAAGGTAAAAAAGTATAAATGTTGTAGCGAACATATAGGCAACCAAACATACACCTAATACGAACATTCCCGAAGAGAAATTTCTAGATTGATAAAATTCTAGAAAAGGTACGTCACGGGAAATTTCTAAATGCCTTCCGGAGAGATATAAATAGAAAGAAGCACCAGCACTGGGCAGTTTTTGTCAAGAAGAGTGCGCATACAGCCGGTTACACATCTGAGGCAGAGGCAAGCTGAGGCCGCATGAGGCTGCCTCGTTTGGTTATGTATCCGGCACGGCGAATAGAGCCGCATGCCTCGGATTGCCTGAAACGCTGCCGCGACCCAATCTATCGGGTATCGATCCATCAAAGTGAGAAACTGCCGAACTTGCCTCGGTACGTGCACAGATGTGGGTGCACATTTTAACTCAGTTTCGAATACACAAAATTTTATTTTAATTGTTTTTTGGCCGAGCACATGGATCAATGCCGAAGCATGATGTATTCGCGTTCATGCGCGGATCAAAAAATTATCTCTTTAGAACAGGCCGAAGTAGAACGAGAATGCCTCGGCTTGCCTCTGCCTCAGATGTGTAATCAGCTTAATTTAAATCTCCGTAAGAAATAATTACTGTTGCTAGGTTTAAAATTTAAGCACTTTGTAGTTGTATCCGTTTTCAGGAAAATTCGGAAAAGCTGCAAATTTAACATGGGTTTATATGCAGGGTACTGAAAATTTTAAACAAGTGAAAAATGTTTTTAACCAGTAATTTCTAGCTATTTTCGAACTCCTCAAATATGTTCGAGTTTTTCGTACCTGTAACAGTTTTCAGGAAAACTGTAAAAACATGGACGTATATTTAAAGTTCTCTCCATCTTTTTCTTATTTTTTCGTGGTGTCTTGTTTTTATTCTTATACATATGTATTTCAATTCTGATTATTCTAGTTTTCCTTTCTTAGTCTTTCGCATTGTCAAATAAAATTTCTCGATGTATCTCTAGCCGAGCACAATAATTTGTACAACAATTTCGAGTAAATTTGGAACTTTCCGAAAGTAATATCCAGATGTCCCTAAGTTATACATTTTCCAGAAGAAGAAAAAAGCAAGAAAAAAGTTTTTTCATACTTTTTTGAGTAAAAAGGATAGTAAAAATATTAATCAAGCCTTAATATCGAGCTGCAAAAAAATAATTTCGAGTTCACCGAAAACCTCAAATTTTCTCGGAAAATCTGTTAAATATTCTCTAAGCTCGGTACGAATATAACCGAGCACAGCGGAAAGAAGCAATTGGCACAGTCATTTCGAGCGTTTCTCTGGTACTTTTAAGTTTCTGCAGAAAGCAAAAATTATAAAAAAATATTTTTAAAGATTATGTGGATGAAAATATCAATAAAGTACACATATTTGCAGGTGCGAATAGGGAGAGGTTGACGATTCTGGTGAAAATTTTTGAACTGGCATACATCAAAGAAAACAATATAGATTGGAATGTGAAAGTACGACTGATTATCTCGTTAAATATTTGTTCAAAAAATTATCAAGTTTTCAAGAGCTGAGCCATTGTCTCAGAAATTGCACAAAATCTCCGCTCGATATTTTTGTCATAAAAATCGATCGTCAACAAATACAAAATAATTTATTAAACGCCGTTAGTGATTATATCACATTTAAACATAAAAGATTTTGTAGCAACGAAAAATGTACTGAAAAAAACTAAAAAAGGCAATTATTTACTTTAAAATGAATAATGACAGCCTATACTGCGTTTATTTTGTGTTTTCATCTTTTCAATTATACTCGACATTTTTAAATGTCACTTTCAGAAAAATACGAAAACACAGGAGGTCTACTTAGGGTTCCACAAGAATCCGATTCTGCATTTAAGAATGTAGCGGGTTCGGCCTCTCAGATTCTTTTTGAATGTAGGCGGTTGATGTAACATTGTGCCAGATGGACCGTTTCACACTATGGATTCCGAATCCCAGATTCACCTACGGCTTCTATGTTTTTTCTATTATTTACTAATTAGTAATCATGGAAAATTGTGTGGACAAATTGATATCTTTAATTCAGCTTCATCATTGTATATGGGATACTAGTGAAATATTTTTCTTATTAATTAATTTATTAATACTATTGATATATTTATTTTCCATTGCTAACTTACTAGTGTAATTTATTGGATGATTAAAAAAACAAAACAAAAATCCATCTTGAAGAGGAAAATTGGAAGGGAATGGGTCTGCGAGCGACCGAATCGCTACTAAATCTGGATTCTTTTTGAATCGCATTCGTGAATCTGATTCTGGAACCGCAGTGTGAAAGGGCGCTTAACTTCCCATTAAGTTAGCGCAATAAACTGAAAATTTAAGATATTTTCATTTAAGATCAGTTTATTTGTACAATAATATTTATAAGAGAAATACGTACATATAAAAGTGACGAAATTGGTCTTTTCTACATGCTAATATAAAGTAATTTGGTACCTAAACATTTATATGTACTTCATACAGTGACTTAAAATATACAGGGTGCGTTATGAAAGTATTCTGCATTTTCTGGGAAAAATAAATTTATTGATCCGATTGGTAAAAATAGTTAATATTCTTCAAAATAGTCCCCTTGTGCATCAATACACTTGTGGAGGCGATTTTGCCACGCCTGGAAGGCACCCTGGAACTCCTCGACTGGAATGCCTCTCAGGAACCTTGTAACTTGATCTTGGATGTTCTCCACCGTCTCGTAGTGCTTTCCCTTCACCTCTCTCTTCAGTCGGGGAACAAAAAAAAAATCACACGGGGAGCCAAGTCAGGACAGTAATGGGTTCCTAGGAACGGTCGCCGCACCGTTTTACGTCCGTCAGAAACTGTGGACATGTATTTAAATTGGCATGGGTTGCTAGAGAGCGTTCCGTACGGTCGTAACGGACGCAACTTCACTACCAACGGTGATGCCATTTTTACAAACGGTGGGGAACGTTGACTGCACCGTTTTTCTACAGAACGGTGACTGTGAGGAGAGTTAAATTTAAAATAAATTAATGAGAATTTTGTAAATTTTTAGGGAATTATGAATAAAATATAGTAAATTATTACTTGTTATATTTTTCTACATATTTTGAATGATTATGTATTATTTTTTGTTGTATGAAATTAGAAAAAAATTATTTTATATTTATACATATATTGTCATCAGAAAAGCAAGTGGGAAAAGATTTTTAACCCAAAGATAAAAAAATTAATTACATTCATGGATAAAAACTGGTTGCAGATTAATCGAACATCAAGAACGATTATTATGTAAAAATGTTTTGCTTATAATTGATTTGGATTTTTACAGCCGCACCAATCTATGAGACAAATATCTACGATGGTTCTAGTTAAATTGTTCGAAAGCAATTGATCGAAAACAATTGTTCGAAAGTACAATTGTTCGAAGCACAGTTGTTCGAAAGCACAATTTTTCGAAAGGGTATTTTTTCGGATTAATATTTTTTGTATTTTGAAAGCACTGGTTCATGGACGGAACGTTTAAAACAGTGCCTCAACAATTTAGTCAATTGTATACAATACATGGGTTAAAAGAAAACATCGATTCCTCTTCTTCCCGATAAAAGCGGAAGAACATATTCTCGGTTGTTAGAAGAAATTAGACATCTCTCCGCATCTGCTCCATTATCAATAATGATGGACTTTGAAAAAGCCGCAATAAACGCAGCAAGTAATATGTTTCCCCAAACAACATTAAGGGGATGTTTTTTCCACTTTTCTCAATGTATGTATAGGGAGATACATATCTTTGGTATGAAATTGCGCTATGACAACAATGCAGAGTTTTCATTGCAAATGAGGATGTTAAATGCATTGGCAATTATTTCAGTGCATTATGTAGTAGTAGCATTTGAAGAACTGTGTTCCTTCAAAAGCTCAGCAAATAGTTGACTACTTTGAGGACACATGGATAGCTCGTCCAGATAGAAGGCAAAGACGGAGAGATGCAGTGTATCGTCATAAAATGTGGAATTGTTCTAGGCTTGGTTTAGCTCGAACCAATAATGCAGTAGAGAGCTGGCATAGGAGTTTTGAGATCCAGATTTCTGCCAATCATCCAAGCATATGGAAATTCTTAGGAGGAATAAAGAGGGAACATTCTTTAAACCATCTAAGTATTAAGCAATATAGAGTAGGAGCACCCCCATCCACACCAAGAAAAAAATACAAAGATTCTGCTGCTAGAATAAAATCAATAATTTTAACTTTGAACGAAAACAATA
>JAODAH020041769.1:0-13409 GCA_027574865.2 Coproporus ventriculus | reverse complement strand
TTGCGATAATTATTCAATTCTTACTTTTGCAGTTTAATTGATATGTTTGGTGCAATTATTTTTATATGGCTAAGTGCCTTATTGTTATGGTATTATTTAAGTCGAAAACATATTATCACTTTAGGATCGAAATTACCAGGACCGCCCGCTTTACCGTTTCTTGGTAATATTTTGATGTTCATAGGAAATCCAGAAAGTAAATAGAATCTTTAAAATAATTGATACAAACATGAAAGTGTAGGTGTTTTTAGGAAGATAAGGAATATATTAGATGTTTATAAAAGGATGGCGGCGATTTGGATTGGACCAAAATTGCATGTTATTATTTTTAATGCGGAGGATACAGAAAAAATTCTAAAATCATCTAGAAGCATCGTGAAAGCTGACGAGTACCAATTTTTAAGATCTTGGTTGGGGGAGAGCATTTTAATAAGTGAAGGTTAGTACTTCCCATTTTTTTTTTGCTAAATTTTAAAATGGAGTTTTCTAGGTGCAAAATTTCGACAGAATAAGAAGTTACTTACACCTGCCTTTCATGCTTCAAATTTGAAACAATACTTGAATGTATTTAGCGAACATGTTGAAGGGATGATAAAAGATTTGGAGGAGAAATTAGGTCCAAATGAATTTGATGTTCATCCATATCTTTCAATGACTACTATGTATGTTTTGTTAGGTAAAGTAGCAAATCTCAAATATCGCGCCTTGTATAGTGTAAATATGGTTGCATAATTTACATTTTTAAAATTTGAAAAACAGAATTTCAAAAATATACAAAACCAAATCTTTCATGCAAGGCTTTTGTTTCCTTTTAAAGTGCACATCAAAGACATAAAAACCTAGAAAATTATACCAATTTCATTTTTTCTAATCAAAATCGTTGAATGGAAAATTTGTGTCATTTATGATTGGCATTACTAATAATGATAATGCCATGAGCTATCTATTACAATATTTTATGAAAACAACAATAAAAAGTTAATGATTTCTTCGTAATTAACTGGACTATAAAATAATAATTCTATAGCCTTATTAAATACAAATCAACATTTCTTTTCCTTTTCTTTGTTTTAGAATCATTTATGGGCGTTAAAAAAGAAACACTTGGCTCTGAAGTACTTTCATATTCCAAATCAGTTGAAAAGTAATTTTGCCAAAAATTAATGATACACGATAAATAAATAAAAATTTTTCTTTTAGATTGGGGAGATGCGCTCATATAAGAATTTATAAACCTTGGTTGCATTTTGATTTTATTTTTAATTTGACTCAACTTAAAAAGCAACAAGATAAGTATTTAAAAATAATCAATTCTTTAACAGAAAAGGTGATACAAGAAAGGAAAAAGGAATATATTTCGAGAAAAGAAAATCAACAAGAAACTGGTGAAAAAACTACAAAATGGCCCATATTTTTAGATAAATTCTTAGAAGAAAGAGATGAAAATGGACTTGGTTTAACAGATAAAGATATAAAAGATGAAGTTATGACTATGATGTTTGCAGTAAGAAATTTTCTAATTCTATTTTAATTAATATATTTGAAATTATTTAAATTACAGGGGCAAGATACGACGTCAGTTTCAATTGGGTTTGCTCTTTGCTTGCTTGGTTTACATCCGAATGTGCAGGTAATCGCAATTTATTCGGTTTTTCACTTGTTTCTTGCTAAAATTTTTAAAAATTAAAGAGAAAATCATGAAATAATGTTTTTTTTTTAAATTTAGGAAAAGTTAATAGAAGAAGTGGACTCAATATTTGAAAATGACCAAATGAGGAAAGTTTCTTACGAAGATTGTAAAAAAATGCATTACATGGAACAAATTATACAGGAAACATGGAGGTTGTTTCCACCGATCCCGTTAGTAGGAAGGAAACCTGTCGAAGATATTGATTTAGGTGTTGATTGTAAAAATATATCTGCAGATTTTTAATATTTTGAATTTTTAGGAGATTTAATTATACCCAAGGATTGCACAATCGCGTTAATTATAATGGCGATACAGAGAGATGCAGCACAATATGAAAATCCAAATGAATTTGATCCAGATAATTTTCTTCCTGATAAAATTAAGGATAGAAATCCATATAGTTTTCTTCCATTTTCTTTGGGATATAGAACATGCATAGGTAAAATAACATTTTATTATATATAGATCATTTAAAAACGAATAAATATTTTGTTGCAGGTTCGAAATATGCAATGTTGTTAATAAAAGTTGTCCTATCATACATTTTTAGATCGTATAAAGTATCATCTACAATTCCTTTTAAAAAGTATCAGCTTGCCGCCCAAACAACTTTAAAAAGAAAAGATGGTTTTCAGATTAGTATTAAGAAAAGATCTTTTTAATTGTTATTTATTTATTTAAAAACATATTTGTTTGGGTTTTAAATTGTTTCATTTACTTCAAATTTTAAAGTAACAAAATTTGCAGAAGTGAAATTTTTTTGTGATATTTTCAAAAATAAATTAACTAAGAAAATTTTAGGATCGCATTTTTTATTTACAAACACTCCTCTCTTTGTTATAAAATCTTGTGCAACAGGAATAATCAAAGACCTTTAATAAGTTTTTTAAAATTAATTTTAATAAATTTACATTTAAAATAAAATTTATAAATAAAACAAAATATACAATTAAACAAACACTAGAATAAATCACATAAATAAATCTCTTTCATTGGCAGTTATTGATATGTAAAAGATGTACTATACTTAATGTATTCTGCTGTGATAAAGGAATTTGTTACAATTAGTTTAAACAGTACATAGATGAACTGGAAATGGACAGAAATCTAAGGTACATGTCTTTCTTAAATGTTCTACCTTATCTACCACTTAATTGTATTTTAATATAAGTGCCGTCCAAAAAGAATTTAAATGACAAAGTTAAATTATAAACATCGTAACTTAATGTCAGTCTATAAAAAAAATTAAGTCTGCAAAATTATAATAATTTTACAATAAGTAAGCTAAATAATGAGCCTAAACCTAATCCTAGACCCATGAAAACGGTCATCATAGAGGAAGCAGTTTCTTTTTCATGTTGTTCTACAACACTATAAAAAAAGAAATCGTAAAGTATTATTTTAAAAGGTTTAAAAAAAATTATTATTACCTTGGAGCACAAATTACCGGTAAATTTGCGAAATAACCATTTGTAATAGCAAAGAGTACCATTATAATTATGTATATATAATCACTATTGATCAATACAGGAATATTGGAATGCCTTGGCTGTTCGTTACAAAAAAGTAGTAACGGAATAAATATTAATCTTAATAAGTTTAATACAATAATCCATCCTCCATGTTTGGGCTAAAAATTAAAATTCTTTAATCTTTAAAACTGTATAACTATAAAAATTATTAACCTTAATAATACATCCTGCTAAAATTCTTCCTAAATAATCTCCAGTGCTAACAAGTAAGTAGCTAACTACAGGTACAAAGTATATATCTAAAAAAAAAAATACAAAAAGTTCATTAAATTCCTTGCAAAATATAATTAAATTCTTTAAATAAAAATTAATACTTACTACTCCAAGCATTCTCTCTTCTTTTACTTTCAGATTCAACTAAAACAGTAACTCCTGGATAAACAGCCAAAGTAATTGTAAATACTAAAAACAAACTAATCCCATAAGTCCATACTTTCTTTAAAATAGTTTTGTAACAAACAATTCTTGGCCTTAAAAGTTCATTTTGGAATTCATTTATATTTAAACCCATTTTATCTGATATGTGGTACTTAAAAAATATCGTTTTTGATAAAATTATATAAGAAGCAAGAGAAATTATAATCATCAAGTTTCCTATCATGAAATAAATAAAAGCAGTAAATACTGATGACATTCCAAATGCTAAAGAGACAATTTGTGCAATAGCTGCAAAAATTCCACCTAATGCTTGTCCACCTACAGTAGCAGTTATGTATTTTGTAGAAAATTTCGCGATTATACCAAAAATGCTTCCAGATAAAATCGCACTTGCAACTAAAAAGAATTATTAATTAAATTTTAATATGAATCACATTAATTTCTTGGGTTACCGTTAAGTAAGACTACAGTTGAGAGGGTTGCAATAAAAAAATTTTGTTGCCCTAAAAAATAAAAATAAATAATTAGCAGTGTGAAACATTTTCCTTAAATATTAATAAAATACTTACAAGAATCTGTGTCGATATGTACAAATACAGTAGTAATTATAAATAAAACTAACATAAGCATTAAAGATCCTATTATTCTTTTGTGTACTGATATTCTGAAAAAGAGCTTGTTGTTAAGAAAGAAGTTTTAATTTAAATTATTTGTTTACCTATGACTTAGTGCTGTATTTAAAGTTAAAAAAACTATATTTGGAAGAGTAGATGCAACGGTAAGGTAAGATGTGAATTCTGCTTGCATCGGAGTTCTTCCAGATTCTTCAAAAGCAGTGAAATTGGTGTTAGTTTCACGAAACTTATACATCCAATACTAGAAAAATAAAATCAAATAGTTTATTTATATAACTAACATGTTTACATATTTTCTATAAATTGATTATTGGATAATTATTATCCACAAAGTTTGTTAGAGATAGTTGATGTACCCTACAGAAAATTGATGTTATAGAAATGTTTTAAATTGTTAAAAGAATTAAAAAATAAAACAATTAAACAGTTTTAATTCATTTTATTATTTAGTTGATTTCCGTTTCTTTTCTTTTTCCTCCTCTTTCCTATCCTTCTCTTTCTGTTGTTGAATTTTTCGTTTTAAATCTTCTATATCTTTCTTGCTCTAAAAATATGAAATAACATTCAATTCTTAATTTTTGTACCTTACACATGACAAAAAAAAACCTTTTTGTAATATTCTAAAACCTTAAATTCTTTTTCTTTATTAGGTCCCTCTTTCGGATCATCCTTCTTACTTTTCTTTCCATTTGCAAGAAACCTATATAATTTTGCAAATTTTGGAATTTTGCTTACATTTCTGAACATGTCAGGATAAGATCAATTTATTAATAAAAAAATTGAGATGACATATCCTAAAATAATTTGTCATTTTATGACAATATTATTAGATTTCATGTAGAAAGAACAATAAAAATAAGAAAACTTTAAAAGTTTTTGGGGATAAAAGAAACAGTAAAAAGAGAACCTCCAAGGAATGTAAAGAAAGCAGAAAAAGGTGCAAATTTTGTTAAAATAAGCAAATTTTTTTAATATTTTAAGGTCCTTAAAAATTTCTTTGTTAATTTAAGCAAGTTTCATTGTATTAAGTATCATTTAACCTTCTAAAATCATTTAAATTTTTGCAATCTCGAATGACAAAGAATATTTTCTGAAAAATGATGAAACATATCATAAATAATTCCCAAAATATGATTTAAGCGCTAAAGAGTTAGGAACGTCAATTTAAAATTAATTATGTGATTCCTATTTATAATAATCTTCATTTATTGAGGTGAAGCAAATCAAACAGCTGTTATAATTGTAAACATAACGAAGCTATCAATAAACTTATACAATTCTTGCTTATCCTTGAACTTTCCTTTGTAATTATGATTACCAATATCTTTGTTAGAATAAATCGTATCAGATTAATTCTTATGAAAGAATAAGTAACAAATTTTTCTTACGTCATGTGCAGTAATGAAGAAGTTATAGGGTAACAACGTTGTCATTCCCAATAAGTAAAATATTATATAAGCCATATGATATTTATCCCTGGGCTCTGGTGGTTTAAACAAAGGTTTATTATCCTTGATAACAACACTTTCTTGGTAACTCTGTGTTCTAAGATCAACATTTTCCTCTTCAGAATCAGATTCTTGTAGTAATGGTCGAGTATTCACTGAATATTCCATTTTGAATTATCTCACATATCACATTAATTATTAAAAGTATTTCTTTTAATGGGAAAACTTAATTATTTACACACATCTTCATTCATATTTATGTTGTAATGATAAACGTCAAATCTTTTAAAGATTGGTGGATTGAGTTTGTTATCCTTTTGTTGGTCATATGTTCTTGGCGCTTTTTTTAAATCGAATTGAGCGTGTGGGGTTATCACAAAATTGATTGTGAATATAAATAAGGAAATAAAATCAAAAAAAATTACAATTATACAATTAATATTGATATTAAATTATACAAAATAAGGAACTTTATTTTTTATTTTTTATCAACTCATAAAATTTCAAACTTTTAAAACATATTTCAAGGGATTTAAGAAGTAATTAAACATTTTTAAAATGTTTTTGAAGTAATTTCAATGATAATAAAAAAGAAAGTTAATTTTTTTTATAATTGTTTAATATAGAAGAAATATTTTTTTTTAATCATAGGAATTTTTATAATGAAAGGAAATAAAAATTTCTTTTGAATCGGATTAAAAAGAGCAACAGAATTTTTAAAATTTGAAGTAATGTATTAAAATCACGTGGAAAACTAACGAAAAATTATGTGAAAGCGCAACACGCGACTTTTTCCAATAATGCAGAGAGCATGTGAATAGCGCAAGCGTGTTTAGTATAAACGGACAAAATTCTCTTAATCAATATTGTGAACAATCAACTGCAATAAGAAACCTCTGCATCGTAATCAATCAAATAAAAAGAGTAATTTTATCTGGTGGCTGAAGAGTCGGCAGGACGCTTTGCAAAGTGTACCCCAGTCCGGGCTCGGCCCGCAGCGTCTGGGCCCTGCCGCAGACATCTTGCAGCATGGTAGCAGACACCGATCATCCTGCTGCTTCTGCCACTAGAGACTCTAACCTTTCAGAAGCCGATATCACAGACCAAACACACAAAAGCATATTCGATGTTGTCAAAACTGGGTAAGCAAAAAAAAATTTAATAATTTTTAATACATTTTATTATTTATTCATCTTCAATTTCTTCCTTCATTGCTTCCTTTTTCTCTTTTGGTGGTTGTGCAACTTTCTTTTTCACTACTTCCGCAATCGGATTACTCTATAAATGAAAAAATAAAAAGATTTATCGTATTTGATCGCGTTTACATGTACAAAACAACCTTTTTATACGTTTCTGACGTTTTAGATTCCTTTTCTTTTTCTTTTTTTTCCGTTTTCGAAATTTTTATCGGTTTGGAATTTCTTCTTCTTTTTCTTGCACCACTAAAATCCCTTTTTAATATTGAAAATTTAGAAATTTTATTTATATTACTGAACATTTTAAAAATTTGATTAATTTATTAAAACAAAGTGAGCGTCATAATCTAAAGATATTTGTCAATTTATGATGTTTGGATGAACATTTAAAATTTTATTTTCTGCCATTATCTATATTTGTACATTATATACAAATATGGATAAATTACTGAAAACAGCAATAAAGAATTTAGAAACGTTACGAGTCTTTTTGGGTGCATATGGTGGTGGAAGAGGAAAACCAAGTTCCGAAAAAGGACCACCTTTGGATGATGTAAGAGATGCTAATGAAACAGAATATTTTCGGAAAAAGGTGGAATTTCTTTTATTAATTTTTTTTTATATATTTATTATTTTTATAGACCGTACAGGATTTAGAAAAGATAAAGAAGAAGATTTTGGACAAAATTGGAGGCAAAGGAGATAAGGATGATAAAAAGGAAAAACCTCAATAAGAAGAAACTTTAATGTGTTATTAAAATGAATGATTTTAATAATTAAACTTTATTACATCTACATTTACATTTTATTTATTTATTTTCGTAATTAATTCTTAAAAAATATCCAAATATAAAGAAAAGTTTATTATTTAGAGCCGAAAGTCTTCTGTGCGATTAGCAGAGGCATGCAGAAAAAGTTTTCTATAATGGAAAGTTCAAAAATTCCGGCCCGCGTTTCATAATAATTTGTTATGTTATGTTTTTTATTTTGATGTAAATTTATTTTTAGAGAAGTATCTGATATTGAAGATTTAGTTGAAAAACTAGGAACACAAATATTGAGAGCACGTGATGAATGGGGATATACTCCAGCTCATTGGGCTGCTTTGGATGGCAATGTCGAAATTATGCGATATCTTGTGGATAGAGGCGCCCCCATAGATCTCTCATGTCTTGGAACACAAGGCCCTCGCCCTATACACTGGGCCTGTCGAAAAGGACATGCCGCCGTCGTACAAGTCCTCCTCCAAGCAGGTGTTGCAGTAAATGCAGCAGATTTTAAAGGCCTTACACCACTTATGACCGCTTCAATGTTTGGAAGAACAGCAACAGCCGCTTTTCTTTTAGGAATGGGTGCTATGAACCACTTAGTTGATATAAATGGAGACACCGCTTTGCATTGGGCCGCTTACAAAGGGCACGCAGATTTAATAAGGCTTTTGATGTATTCAGGAGCGAATTTACAAAAACCCGACCATTTTGGATCGACACCTTTACATTTAGCCTGTCTATCCGGAAGTGTTTCATGCGTTAAAATTTTATGTGAAAAAGTAAGAAAATATTCAAATGAAGAAATAAAAATAGATTTTTTTTAACAATTTGTTTTTAGAGCAATATAGATTTAGAACCATTAGATAAAAATGATAAAACACCATTAATGCTTGCTCAATCCCACCGTCATGGTGATATAGTACAAGTTCTTCAATCTGAAAAGAAAAGGAGGAGTAGTTGGTTTCCTCCTATAAATGAAGTTTGGGGATTAATTTTTGGGAAAGCTGGAAATTCCAAAGCGCCTTTAATATTTTTTATGGCCTCAGTTTTATTATGGGGATATCCCATGTATATCATCAGAGTAAGTTTCTTTTTTAAACTTCTTTTATTACTTTTTCCAAAAGTCAGTAAAAGATGGGAAGATAAAAAGCTATTTCACATTCTTGTTTTTAATTCTTTTCATTTTAGGTAGTACCCGTAACATGGAATATCCTTCGTGGCTCTCATTATTGCTTCATCTACTGGAATGTTGTAATGTGGGTATGTTGGGTGATAGCAAATCGAAAAGATCCAGGATACGTTCCTATGAGTTCCGAATCATATTATCGAGCTATCAAACAAATCCCTTATTTTGATAAATGGAAAAAGAGGAATGCAATTTTGAATCGTCTTTGCCATACATGTAGATGTTTACGACCTTTAAGAGCGAAACATTGCAGAATATGTAATCGATGCGTATCATATTTCGACCATCATTGCCCTTTTATCTATAATTGTATAGGATTAAGAAACAGGACATGGTTCTTCTTATTTGTGATGAGTGTAGCTATAAATTGTTCCATTACGATTTATTTTGCAACATATTGTATAGCAATAGAAGGTTTCGGAGTTATGTATATACTTGGATTAGTTGAGGCTTTTGTATTTTCAGGCCTTGGTTGGATATTAACTTGTACATCCGTAAGTATTAATAAAATAAAAACATTTGTTTTTAAATCTTTTTTTTATTATTTCAGGTGTTACATGCTTGTATGAATCTAACAACAAACGAAATGTTTAACTACAAAAGATATTCATATTTAAGAGATAAAAGGGGTAGATACTTCAATCCATTTTCAAGAGGGCCCATATTAAATTTAATTGAGTTCTTTTTTTGCACGCCTGAAGAGTTTGACGATGATTATTACGAATTTATATGATATAAGAGTCCCCCTATCAAAACTGTTAAAAAGTGATTTTTTATATTGATATTAAATAATAAAAAACGTGTTCATTAAATACCTACATCTAAATAAAAAGAAAATATTTTCACTTTAATTAGCTTCGTTTGTCAAGAAAAAATGAACAATTTCATACCTAATGTTGAAATATGAGAAATATATCAAATATACAATTTTTGCTTAATTCTAAATTGTTTTATTCAAATAGAGAACCTTCTAAAGTAAAGTAGTTAAAGTTGTAGAAACACAATAATTTAATCATTTAAGTGAATAAATGTTGATTCTTTTAAATTCTATCATAATTAAGATAACAGAAATTATTTTTGAACAAAGAATATCAAGACTAAAATGTGAAATCTACTTCTACAAAATTGTAGTAACGTTTTCTTTTGCTACTTTGAGTAAATAAGATGCATGATTTTCAAAAATGAGTAAATTATTTCCAGTTTTGATACCTCGGTGGTGGATCATAATTAATTTCATTTTTAGCTTTGCGGTCACTGATTTGCTTTTCTAATTTCATAATTTTTCTTCTGTACATAATTAATTCAAAAATAAAGAAAATGAAAGCAATTCCACATCCGCAACCCCAAATTATTAAAGCGTTGTAACTATCAATAAGTCCAACACTTCCAAAAGAACCACCACCTGAATAACATGTTGGTTTCCTTATGAATCTTAAAAAATTTCTTCTTTGAATGCCATATTCTTCAATTTTCATTAATCTAAAAAATAAGGAAATTTAAACATTTTGTTCTATTTTTTTTTTTCCAAAAATGTTCTAACTCACCCAACTTTAAAAATTTCTTTATAAGGAGAATTTTTTGGGACACTTGTATATCCTTTCAAATACTAAAAGCATTTTAATAGAAAACATGTTTAATTATTCTAATCATTGTACCTCATTATATCCTTCCATAATTTGAACATTACAAATTTCATAATCAGTAAATTTTTGCACAATATAATCATAACTCGGAGCAACTTCACCATGAAAAGCAAATAAACCTTCTTGAACTTTGGCCATTCCTTCTTCTAAACTGTAAAAACCTTTTGGACCAATTTTCTTTTCATATAATTCAATTTGGATCTTCTTTTTAGAACCCTAAAACAAAACTATTTTATTTTCCAACCTTATAACTTGTTAAAATTTCTACTTACAGCAACATAAACTCTCATATATGAAGTTTCCATAGCTCCAGCTTTCATGTTACTAGAAACTAATTCTTCATAACTTGTAATTTTATGTGTTGACTGTAGTAGTACCACAATATAAGCGGAATATGAACAATAAAGAAACATAAAAGATAGGAACATAAAAAGTGATAAAACTCTTCCAGAAGCAGATTTAGATTCAGTTACAGTTCCTAGAATAACAAATTTGTGGAAAATATTTTGCAATGTAATGCTTGCCTTCATAGCTTACCTTGTTGGCATACTGCTTCAAACACGATTAGGGTGACATCTGTTGATGAAAATTTTTCTTTTTCATTAATCTAAAACGCAATTTAAATATGAATACATTTAATTTTCTATTTCTTTTAATTTCACCTTAGCATAATATCTCCCTTCCCAGTTTAGATTAATATAAAGTGCTAGAAAGAAAAGAACTAAAACTCCTGCAATTGCTTTCCAAACATTTGATTGAAAAGGAAGTGTAAATATATTATACATATATGATAATGGAGGTTTCTTCATTATAAAACGAATTTCTAAAGGATTTTGCATTTTAATAAAATCCACGACTGTGAATCTTTCAATTGTAAAATAAGGAGAAGATCCTAGAAAGGAATAAATAAAAAAGCCACTTCGTTCTGTTTTTTTTGTGTAATTATTTTACCTGCAATTTGTACTTTCTTTTTTGAAACCATATCTATTAAACCACTCCAAGATTTAGTAGTTTGATTAAAATATCCATAATTATCAACACCAATTATAGTGTAATTTATATTGCAATATTCCATAAGGGCTTTAATTGCACCAAAATTCATTTTTGTAAAAGTATCAACTCGGGGATTTCTAAAATGTAATTAATTGATTTGTTTTGTTTTATTTTCAGGATAATTTTTTTGAATACTTAAAATCCTCTAAATGATTCCAAGTGTCTTGAAACTCAATAAATAATACAACATTCATGTTAGCTCTATTAAATTGTGATCTTCTTTCTGGAAATGGGATGTTTATTAATATTTCTTGAATACCTGAAGTATTCCAGCTTCCATAATATTGCCAAACTGTAAAAAAAATATTTAAATTGTTATATAATACATTAAGAGTGGAATAATCTTACTAGTCTTAGAAAATTTATCGATTCGATATGGCTGCCAGATATCAAAATATTCATCGATTTGATTAGCTACAGTTAAACTTGTTATAGGAAATATTGTGTAATTAGCTAGGAGGTGTTTTAATCTATTTTCAAATCCATCATTTTTGATAAGAAGAAGAAATTTTAATGGGTGACGAAATTCGTATGTGCTGTTAATCTAAAACAAAAACAGAAAGAGAATTTCGTTTAAAAAATAAAATGTTTTCACTTAGGTACTCGATCTAAAATCCGCCATGATGTAGGGCAATTTTCCAAATCTAATACGAAATAATTATCGTTTGAAAGATGAGAAAGGAAATGGAAAGAATCTGTAGAATGTTGATAGATTGCTATTTGTTTAGATCTATCACTTTCCATATTGATTTTTAATAAATAAGCGATGTTTGCTAAAAAAAAATATTTTTTGTTTATTTAATTTTATTTAAAAATGTGAATTAGATATTACCAAAATTCCAACAAAATTGTGCTGTAATCATATATGGCTTATCATAAAAGAAATCCATAAGAAAATGACTTGCAAAGCGATTTCCATTAACACAAAATAAAAAAATAAAGAACAAAAAAATTGTTTTCTTCATGGTTGCTTTAGTCGTACTCTAGCACCCATTTAACTAGAAATAATTAAGTTCTAAACAGAATACAATTGTGATTGATTTAATAAAAATTATAGATACGATTTATTGTTTGATTTACTTGTCGATGTTAACATGAGAAGCAATAAAAAAAAAGAAAGTAATGATACTAATTTCAATAATTGGATACACGAAACGTACTAAACAAATTTATATCCTAGGAGGTTATTAGTTTTTTTTAACTTAAATATAATTGAAAGTTTCATAAATATACTTTTAAATTAAAAATAAATAAATAATGAATATAAAATCATGGTGTAATTTTTATTAAGTATTTTAATCTTCTTAAAAAGTCATTAAAAATAAAAATAAAATTTGGATTTAAAAAAATTCTTATAAGGATAGAAATTGTGCAAGAACTAAAAATTCCTAGTTGATTACTTTCTATTATGTTGCATAAGAAAAATACCAGAGAGAGATATATGTTGTTTTTATCAAGAATCATTTTTTAATTAATGTATGTCGTGAGTGTCACTGACCCCCAAAAGTACTTACCTAGCCTAATATATTCTCATCTAAAAATTTTGGTCCCTGACCTTATAAAGTAGAAAGTTTGATAAGAGGACGATGATTCTATTGAATAACCTACATTTTGAAATGGGAACTACATTTGTTACATTTCTTTTTATCGGGTTCTAATGATTATAATCTAAATTAGACTAAGATATTCCTTTTTAGAGATGAAAACTCTCATTAATGGTGATACTTCTTAGCTTATAAAGTAATAAAAAGTGTTACTCAATACTCACTTAGATTTTAAAAGCTTTTATATAGAATTGATTAACTTTCTTCCTATTAGTAGTTTAGTATTTATTTATTTATTTTAATTTAAAGTTCATGTAATTTTCAAGATACAATC
>JAODAH020041766.1:0-10845 GCA_027574865.2 Coproporus ventriculus | reverse complement strand
CAGTAATAAACGTTTTAATCTAATTCAAAAATGCGGACAAACATTATTTTATTTAACAAAATTTTATTTTAAAACACTTTTTAAAAATATTTACAATCCAACATGTATTTTAACAATTCAAATAAGATCCAAATTTTCAATATTTTTAAGCTTTTTGTGAATTAAAATTACATTGTTTCTAAATGTATTTTGTAGAACCCTTGATCTAATTCATGAAGACGAAAGGAATGGTCCAATTCCAGCCGGAAATGGTGTACGTAATAAAAATCATATTAATATTTCAAACAAAAATAATTTTAATGATTGCAGTCACGCCCAGGATACAGCAAAATTCAAATTTGTTGTTCCGGTTACAAATTAATGGATCACAGTGCTTTTCATTGCATCCCAGATTGTGAAAATGGTTGTGAAAATGGAAACTGTACTGCTCCAAATGTATGTCAATGTAAAAAGGGATATGTAAAAGATCCTAAAGGAATTTGTGTACCCACTTGTCCAATTGGGTGCTTAAATGGCGTTTGTACCTTTCATAAAGAGTGTTCTTGTAACTCTGGACATACATTAGATGCCTCTGGGGAAATGTGTTTGCCCATATGTAAAGGAGGTTGTGGTATTGGAGGACAATGTACAGCACCAGATGTATGTCAATGCAAACCTGGGTAAATAAAAAATATAAATATATAAACAAATTTTAATTAATGGAAATTCATTTTGTTTGTAGATTTGAGAAAAGCGCTCGCGGTATTTGCGAGTATCATTGTGATGGAGGTTGCGATGGAGGAGATTGTATAGGCCCAAATAAATGTTCTTGTCGTCCTGGATATATTCAGAACAATGGAACTTGTCAAGCTGCTTGCAGTGGAGGTTGCAAAAATGGAGAATGTGTAGGTCCCAATAAATGCAAATGTAAAGATGGATGGACTTTAGATAAAACAGGAACAATATGTGAACCGCATTGTGATGAACCTTGCTTAAATGGAGAATGTACAGGATTAAATCAATGTTCTTGTAAAACTGGATATACCAAAGATTTATTTAAAGCAAATCGTTGCATAGCACATTGCCCAGGAGGTTGTGAAAATGGAATTTGTTCAGCACCAAATTTCTGTATTTGTAATCATGGATACGTTAAGCAAGCAAAAGGAAGTAACAAATGTATTAAAAGAGAAAGAAGATTTGCTTTACATCATGAATTAATTCCAAAACAGTACGATTTTTAAATTATCATTATTTTTCAAAAAGTTACTTAACATCTAATTTTTTTATATGTACATTTCAAGTATTTAAGATATAATCAAAATGTAGAAATGTATAATATCCAAGTTGCCAAATAAAGTATTTTTTGCCACAGTGATCATCTCAAAATTAGTGTGTGTGTATGGCTTTATTTACTTTTAATAGTGATCTAAAATTTTTCTACCAACATTATTTTATATTTTGGATAAAAAGGTACATTAAAACAACAAAAATATATTTTAATATCTTTTGGCATCTTTATTATAATTCAAAACAGCCTTAAATTCAGTTCTATGGGAATTTAAAACAGCCATTATTTGATCCACCCCAACTTCACTGGTTTCTTCACTGAAACAACAAAAATAAACAATTTATACATCTTGATCCATAAATTCCTTACCTAAACTTATCTTTATATACCAATAATGCTCTTGCATTTCTAATCAAATTTTCAGCAAAACACATTGTCGCTTCCAAAATTACACGTTGTGATGCATTATACATAACACCAGGAATAATTTCTTCAGACTTTAATATAACTCCTGCGTCCAAAGCAACTTGTTTAATATAATTACAAGGTTCGATCAAATGTGCATGTACCAAATTACATTTTCTGTTTTTGGTTTCTTTGAGGTTATCTTGGTTTTCAATGTCGATAGGTAAATCTTCTTCATAATGCAAATATTTTATTTTTTCAACTGAATTTTTTATAATAAAATCTTCTGGATAAGTATTTCCTTTGAACATATCATAATTTGCTAATTCCGTGAATCCATGAGCTCTTGCATACTGAAGAATTTTTTTAGTATTCCAACCAGCACAATTAAAATTTGATGAAATTAGGACTTTTAATACTTTTCTTGCACGAGACCACTAGAACAGAAAAAAAAATTTAAAATAACATTTAAATAGCAATTGAAAGATTAGAAAATGGTAATAATGAAAGTATTTAGATAGAAAGAGGTTTAAAATAATTATTTGGAAAAATTTGAAAGGAGCCCATAAGGGTTTTAATTTTGATTTACCTCAGAACTTTGTCGTTTCTCTATTGGCCAACTTTTATATACTTCCAAAGAACTAGCAACATAAGGATATGTACATTTATAATTTAAATCACTTCCCAGCTTTGTAATCAACGGATGTCTTTTTAAAAGGTAAGGTAAGGCCTCTACTATATTTCTAAAATGACCACTTGGTATTTTCACAATAAATTTTTCATAATTAATGGACGGATCATTCAGTTCAGTTTTAAATTTTTTACTCATCACGGGTTTCAATAATGATTCTGATGTTCCTTTTCTTTTCTTCATAATTAAAGTTTTTCCATCATTCATGACAATAGTTTTTTCATTTTCTACATTAGGTGCAGAATTTAATGAATACGTATGGTCTGATAATGCACTGATATTAACATGATCAATAAATTCTTCTTTTATTACGATCGGTTCTTTAATATTAGAATCATTTTCATGATTGAATTCTTCTTTTATATTAATAGGTTCTTCTTTTACATCAATATGTTCTTCTTTAATATGTACATCTTCTAATATTTTATTCGAATAAATTGTTAAATCAACAAGTGTTTCATTTCCAAGAGTTTGTCTTCCCGTGTATGTACGATCCAGTTTTAAATTGTGGATGATATCAACAGGTTTATTTTGTGAACAATGGAAGAAAATTTGAACACGTAGTGGAAATTCACCCCAACCTCGTCTTGAGAGATGAAAAGGAGGATCACTAAAAAATCAAAAACTAGTAAAAACAAATTTAGAAACAATTATTTGCATATGAATGAAAAAAACATTTCATTAGATACCATCAACGTTTTCTTTCTTTCCTACCAAATTTACTTACCGAAGTTCAATTACATCATTTGGGTGATAAGAAGGATGCAAATAAAAAATAACTTTCTGTACAAAATCATCAATTTGTGGGTTTGCTTTGGGTCCTCTTACATAAACCATCCATTTATGAGTTGAATTATCTTCACTGCTTTCTGATGGCATCCACTTAGAAATATTTCCTACCACAATCCTCTTTTTAATCATTTGCCTATTTCTAATAGGAACTATATCTTCCTTAATCGTATTTTCCTTTTTCACCTTAATTTCTTCTATTACTTCCTTTTTCATTTCAATTTGTTTTAATGTTGAATCGTTAGATTCTTGTATAACCAAATGTTCATTTAATTTAGATTGCCTTGTACTTTTTCTTCGAAAATCCAAACCAAATTTTGCTCTTTCATTAATAACAGCTTTAACAGCTGGATGTAACCTACTTTGAGGATCAAATGATCCAGCATCATCTTCAGTTTGTTGAATGAGGAGTTCATTTCGATTGTAATATGATGTGATTAATACATATCTAAGCAAATGTAGTGTTTTTGATACTTTTGTGATCTTATTTTGGATATCTTCCATTTGTTTTTCTCTTAATTCTAATTCAGTTCTAAATTCATTATTTATTATTGTTTTAACTTTATTTATTACATCGACTTTTTCTAAAATAAAGAAAAATATGATAAAATTTTGAAATGTGCATTTAATTTTGAAAGACTAGTCATTATTCTAACAATCTTTAGATTTTTCTATAATTTATAGGTGCGCTCTATATTGGAGTCTTATTTATTTAGGAGATGTGTTACTAATCGTTTATTCAAATTAAACAGTTTATTCTATTGAAAAGTTTGAAAACTGCAATATTCTAATCAATTTATGAAAGCGCCTGTTAGCATGTAGTGGCCTAAACGGCAAGATTACCCCCTTTCATTATTAATTAAACTTTGATCACTACAATTTATTATCAATTACCATAATTAAAAGCAATTTTCTGTTTTCGTGCAAAAAAAGCAGTGAATAAGTTAAATCCGATAAAAATATTAATTTTGGGAAACTAACCTTTTTCTTCCCTTTCTTTAGCTTGTTGTTTAACCAAATCAGTAACTTCATAATCAGGATCCATTGATAAAGGGGTAAAATCAGTAATAATTTCAAAACACTATTTCCTTATTATCTAACCTAAAATTCACCAAAAGTAGTTCAAATGAACCACCAGAGAATACATCGTGCATCGCCATTCTTTCATACCTCCTATATATATATATTAAATGTTTTTCATTTCTATCCAACTTTTTTCTCCGTTATATATTTCTTCAACTTTTATTCAATTTATTCTCAACTTTTAATTTTTTTTAGCCCAGAAATTATAGAATTTGCACATACCATTAAAAAAAACTGCACCATTTTCAAAAACTAGACAACCAATCAGAAAACTTATTCTTTCCGTATTCCACTATTTTCTTTTGCTTAATTATGCAACATACTTGTCAGATTCTATTTTTTAAAGTTTTATCTCTATATTATCTCACATACAAAATGATAATTATAATTTCTCTGTCGAGAGACCATACATTTTCATTCAGATTAACTATAGCAAATCGCTATTAACTCTGAAGTTTGTGATAAGAAGAAAGCCCTTTCGCCCATAAGACTTTATGTCACAAAAAACTATTAAAAATTCATTATTTATTACATTGATTTGAATTTTTTGAGTGAAATCTATGTGATTAAAGCTGAAGATAACTCTAAAAATTATTGTCACATGAACGAATATCTATTTAATAAATTACTAAGAATTCGAATGGAGCAAAATAGCTTTCTTTGTCCCAAATTCTTTATCTCAAAGCAATTACAATTTTTCATTTCTCCTCCTACAACAATTCAAAAATGTAGCCAACATAATAAAAGGAATAAATGACCAAAATTAATAAAATAGGTAGTAAATATTTAAAAGAAAAATATGTAGCAGCACAATTTATTATAAATAATACATATTACACCATTTCAAATAAATATTTCAAAATTTTCTTATAAAATTGATGAATATTTATTTTTTAAGTTTGGCATTATTTGAGATAAAGGAATAGTTCATTTTGCAAGGTGACTTTCGATCCAATGATGATAGGAAAAAGTATAACTTGTTTATCTTTATCTTCTGTAACGTTATATCTCGTCTCTTTAATCATTCAGTTTTAAATGTGTTTTAATGTGTCACCGTACTAATATTTCTACTCCTAAAAATGTCCCTAATTAATTAAATCTTTTCACGATACTTTTAAACATTCCGATTTTTCAATTTGTTATTTTAAATGTGATAGACGACCGTTAGTAAAAATGTAACCTCCACAAGCTTCATTTGTTTGTGTCGTAATTACTTTAACCTATATCTATTTTTTTTTTGCTTTTGATGTAAATTACCTCAGAACTTATCCATAATGAGTGATGATTATTCTTTTGATCAAAATGCCTTCACTCGTGTTTTGGTTACTGAGAATTGGCAAAATGAACAAAGTACAAACTTTTCCGCTGTGAGCGAATCCAATTTGTGCGATTCGATTAATGAATCTTTTATATCTGCTAATGATGTGGCTAATAATACAACGCAATATTATTCTGTACTGGACACGAGCACTGAAACAATTTTGAATGATATGAGTCAAATTAATATGGACGTTACAAGGGTCGATCATAATTTTGTAATGGCAGATGATGAGACTGAAATTGAGCAACCTGAGACGACGGACAATCAAGATGTAGTATTGTTTCGTGTCGATGGATCTGATGAGTTATATGGAATTCAAGTTGCTCAAGATGAAGAAGGGAACATGCAAAAATATCAATTTCAAGTTCGGTATGTAAAACGCCTAGCCATCAAGCATTGGTATAAAGTTTAAATACTTTTTTTTAGACATAATGAAGATGGTCAACTTGAGACTATTCCTGGTACAATCAAAATTATCCCCTTTGAGGAAGAAGCAATTATAACCGATATGATTGATGAAACTGAGAGCGCTCAACAAGAAAGTCAGTCTTCTTTGCAGTCCGAACAAGTTTTTATAAAACAGGAAATAAATGAATATTTAAATGAAAATGAGTTACAAGCTGTACAAAATGAAGATGATGAAGATGAAGAAAATGAAATGGAAGATCCTGATTACGACGAAAACATAAATCAAGATCACTTGGAAAGCAAAGAAGGTGATTAAGCCAAAATTGCTTATATTATTAATAGAGTGTTGTATAAATTTATTTATTTATTTCTGTGTATTGTTTGGGTAATTAGTAGTCCAACCTAAACATCAACAGATTTTAGTCCAATTTGAGAACAGAAACATTACTTTGTAAAATGAAGCAAATATTGAGAATATGAAAGATCTTCGAAACAACATAATTAGCTAACTTATAACATCAAAAGGTATTAGTACTCTTCTACAAAGAAGAAGAATTACCAGTCATAGCTTTATGTACAGGACATTTTTCGATTATTGGGTTTGGGCTTTTGGCAATATTTACCTAGATGACCTACACTAATCTATAATATTGTTATAATGCTCTAACCCATCTAGATTTATACTTAGAATCCATAAACCATCCAATATATTTTTGGTGTATAATATTTAAAATAATGTTTTTCATTTTAGGTATTTTAAACCAAGTGACTTCAGGACCTACTAACATAATTTATAACAACCAGATACTTGATAAAGAAGGAGAAAATCAACCAGAATCCAATGAAGAAATTGAAGAGTATTTTCATGTCCAAGCAGTTCCTGATGAAAACGAAACTCAAGAGGAAGAACACCCAGAAGGACAACTTATACAAGTGTATTTTAATGAGGAAGATGAACAACAAGAATCTGACGAGATTGATCCAAAAATGTATGAACAACATGAATTGAATGAACCCCTTGACGAAGATTCTATCGAAGGAGAGCTTAGTAGTCAAGTGGAGGTACTCATGCCGGAAGATAATAGTTGTGATTCTATGTCATCAAATTTCATCGAAACTCAATTTGAAGAAGAACCAGAAGATTCAGATCAAGATTATGTTGAAAACATTCAAATATCTGAGGACTGCGAACAATATTTTGTACAACCTGATAGAAATATGAAATCGATTTTGACTACCGATGCCCATTTTAAACGTATAAATCCGGCAGCTTTAAAAAATACAAATATGAATAGTGTTATTAAAGGTGGAAACAAAAATTCTTTCACTTATGTTATTAGAAATACTGAGAAAGAGAATTTAGAAGAGCCATTGATTTTGCATACTATTAAAAAGAATTCCAGAAGTATCCTCAAAAGTTCAGTTATAGCTTTGGAAGAAAAAGTACTACCAGAAAGTGATACAAAACGTTTTGCAAAAGGAAAGCAAGCTATACAAATAAGGCAATTTCAAAATTATATATCGCAAACGAAAATAATTGAAGCACCTGTGCGACAATCACGTCTTCCAAGGAAGCAAAAAATTGAACCGTTAGAAAGGTCAGGTGAAGAAATAGTTGTGCAAGAAGTAGTAGTTTCTTCAAACGGTTATATTGAAACTCGTGAAGATGGTGTTTTGCGTGAACGCAAACCTTTAGTTCCTTCTGAATGCATTCAGTTAAGTGATTCTGAGGAGGAGCTTCATAAAGTACATAAAAAACGAAAACGGCGTTCAAAAAAAAGCCAAATTGAGATTATAATTAGCGATTCGGAAGATGAAAATTGTGATTCTAGTCCTACAAAAAAGTCAAGAAGTTCTTCGAATACAGATGAAGAAAATATAACTCCACCAAAAACTTTAACAGAAATTAAAAAGTTGGAGAATCAATGTACCAAGTGTCCAAAATCTTTTCCTAGTGCTGGAGCTTTAAGAACACATATGCAATATCATAATTATCAAGAATCAAATACGAAAAGTTTGGAGAATATTAGTTTAAAAGAAAATCAGAAATTAGTTAAAGAAAAAGACAATAAGCAAAAGAAATTGGAATTTAATAAGAAATATCAATGTACCATGTGTGAAGAGTCTTTTAGGAATAATGTTTTATTAACTCGACACTTGAATGTGCATAAGAATAATTTAGATAAATTAGAATGTAATATTTGTAAGAAGATATTTAAAGACCGTACACAATTATTAGCCCATAAGCGTAGTCATGTCAAAAAGCAGGTATTAAAGACCACTTCTTCTATTACAGTCTCTCCAAAAAGGATGGTTAATAAGCGAAGAACAACTTTTGCAAGGCCTGAAGAAAAACCTTCCACTTCTGTCCGTACTACATTATTCAAAACAGAAAATTATAAATGTCAAGATTGCAGTATGGTTTTCACATCCGTTGCTCTTCTAAACATTCACAAGAAGACACACAAGTACTACAGCTGTTCAACATGCACCAAAAAATTCCCTTCTAAATTATTATTAGACAATCACTTACATAAGAATTGTGTGAAATCACCATCAAAGAACAAAATATCATTTGTGCCTCCAAAACGTACACCTATTTCTACAAGACTTTCAGGCAAATTTGCCAATTCAACCTCATCAAAAAATAAATTTGAATTCAACTTAAAATGTGACTCTTGTGATATGGTGTTTACATCACATACAAATTTGTTTAAACATAAAGTTAAGAAACATGGTTTAGACACTCCTGATAAACGTATAAAAGAAGAAGTGCCGAAGAAATCTACTTGTAAAACAATTCTTAAACATTCTGGAGTACCTATACCTACAGAGTTGCGAAAAAAGTTTGCTAGTATTAGGCAAAAGTTGGAGATATAAGCATTGGTTATTTATTTCAATTGGATTGTTTATTGTATAATTTAATTCAGTTACGAAATTATTCAAAAATCAGTGCATTATTTAATACAGTTTTTCATGTAATACTTTTATTAATTAAATCATAATTTATATTCTAGGTTAAAAGTCCTATTAAAGATATTTTTTGAGAGTTTTTTTTATTAAGTGAGAGCCAACATTTTAAAATTTTCATCTTTCTTTTTGGTCCTATTTTATGAGATCCCCCAATTTTGTTTCACATTTTAAAAAATTCAAAAACTTTTGTATTGAAAGTTTGGCAAGTCAAAAAGTACAAAAATTTAAATGGATAAAAATAAAAAAATCTGGGAAAAATTGAAAATCTAAATACCACAAGATTTTATATTTATATATCACATCGAAAATAAAGTTGGTAGCAAATTTTTTATTAAAATGTGTGCAAAAACTAGTTTTTGAGATAATGACTTCAAATTTGGTTTACAATTGTATTTTTTATGGTAGAAACCGCCTACCAAATTTGAGACAATTTGCTAACATGGCACCTAAACTTGTATGATTTTGGCATGGAATGCCCCTTATACGATTAATTACAGAGAAAAATGAAAATTATGAAGAAATAAAAGTACCTGATAAAAAAAAGCAAAAATATCTGTTATTGAAAAATTGTTTATTTTAATGATAGAAAATTTCTTCAAAACATTCGAAAATGATCTTTATTTGGAAAAATTGGTAAGCTAAGAAAAAATAGAAAATATTTTTTTTTTAAATTGCTTATAAATATGACATATCTATATCTTATCATCTTAAACAAGGTTTATGAGATTGATATAATCTACATCACATAATTACAGATTTGGGTACATAATTAGAATTTAGAAAGTAGCCATGCATGTGGTAGACATGTAGGCAACTGAACAAACATTTAAACGCATATTGATTTTTGTATAAATTAACGATATAAAATTAGTGATTAGAACATATTTTGCTTAGTATTTAAAATAACATAAAAATAATTCAAATAGTCCAATTATTATCTTAAAATGTCCTTGGCTTTCATATTTATAATTTAAAAGAGGCCGCTAGGTGTCGTTAGTATCGAGGGGATTTACACAAGCGGGGACTTCCTATTTAATGACGTGCTGCCTCATGATTTCGTTTTTGGGGGAATAACCGAAGATTCACTATTCAGTGGTAAGTTATTTCTTCTTTTCATTTTACATTTCAACTCGACATTGAAAACTTCCATCCAATTTGCAATATTTCTGCGAATAATTTGAAATTATTTTGTTGGTTGGAATCAGTTTGAACGTTATATACGATAATGCTTCATCAATTTACAACTGCGTATCCCCCCGATCATATTGTTTATAATGAAAAAGATGGTTAGAAGTTTGATTTTGAATTATCTTTGTTTTTATTTTATTTATCTTGTTATAGATATGAACTTATATAGTAATTTACCGACACCTCCAATGTCCGGATCAGAGGGTTCGTTGTCACCTCCGCAGGGATTTGGAAATTTTCCAGCTTCTCCATTTCCCTTATCTAGTTATATTACTTTTGGGAATAAGTCGTTAAGTGATAAAGGTTTGTAGTTTTTTTTTATTATTACTATAGTATTTTTGTAGTAATGTTATTGATTATTAGATAAGCCTCGGTTGGAGATTGTTGAACAACCTGTTGAAAAATTTAGATTTCGTTATCGATCTGAAATGCAAGGGACACATGGCTGTCTAAATGGCCAAAACTCCGATAAAACTAGAAGACAAACATTTCCAAGCGTTAGAGTAAGTAAATAATTTGTAATAAAACCTAAGTACCTGAAGCATTTTGCAAGGATTTAATAACTTAATTTAATGGATTAACTCTATTTATGTAGCAATAATGAGTTAACAGCAATAAAAGAACGATCTCATCTATTCAGTTATGAGCCTTGTATATTTTAAAGTTTTATTACATTTAGTATGGCCAAATTTGGAGGAAATGTTTATATTTGGTTTTTTT
>JAODAH020041730.1:0-13272 GCA_027574865.2 Coproporus ventriculus | reverse complement strand
TTCCTTGTTTTAATTCATTTAAAAAATATTTTTCATTTTTAATTTATAAAATTGTATGCAGAAACAAGTAAATTATGCTTGCATTGTGCACAAATGGACATTGTAACATTTTTATAACTCTCTTTGTTTTTAAAATTGAAATGAATTTTTGAATTTACAGTGGGTCGCTTCTAGTCAGGTCGTATTTGTATTTTTGGTTTGTTTAAATAAAATGCACAGAAATTAACTTTCTACATGCAACATTTTATATATTCCATTGTGGATACGCACACACGCTGTTTTAAAATGCAATTTGGTTTAAAATGCAATTCAGCATTGTTTTAATTAAGTTGGGAAATTGATGTTCAAATTGCAAATATTTTAAACTCGTTGAAAATATTTATATTTCCCCATTTTCTTATCTAAAATTCACTAATTTAGGTTCGAGATTTAAATTTTTTCTTATAATAATAGAAACAAATGTTACATTTTTCAAATTTCATTATTCTTGGTGCAACTTTGTAGATTTATAAACGTTAATTTGATCATTTAAATTTACTGCAAATGACACCTTGTTTGTTCTTAAGCTGATCGCAGATGTCAAGTCAAATCTTACTCTACAACAAACATGTCACATGTCAACAGACAAACCGTTGGGGTGTGAACTAGACTTGCAAGTTTTCTTAATATTTGGTCTTTTTCAAGCATTCACGTTTATCTTTTATGTTGTCTGGATTTTTCAAATAATTAGGTTCAAGTAATTTAAATTTAATCCTTTTAAGTCTCTCTGTATAATTTTTTTCTGGTTCCCAACTTTCTACCATTTTTTTTTTTCGTGAAGCAATTTTACTAAGGTTAATTTGTCACAGAGACAGTGAAGGTATTTCCAAGTTGATAGACCGAATAAAGCAGATGATAGCAATTTCAGAGTTGCTTCTCGCGGTGAAAGAATTAATATCGAAAGCCACCCTGCTAAGACTACCCTCCACCCTAATCAATTTTATTACTCTCCTTTTCTACTGTTTTTTTGTGTTTCTACCGATGTGATCCATTTAAGTGCTTGTAGCATGAACTCTTAACGATCTATTCACACAAAACACGATTACAATTAACTTATTGGGATTGTATAGTTTTATATATTTAAAAACTACTTTGTTTCATCACTGTAATATAATTCTTCAATTATAACTATTAGATGCGTTTTAAATAAATCAATTAAAGTTTTTGTACCATATAACAGTTTTTTATATATCTAGGCACTAAATTTTATTTAGAATAATCATGCAAGTTATAAAAAATCATTTTAATGCTGAGGTACATATTACATTTTTTTTTTAGAAATCACCAAATTATTAATTTAAACATATTTTCAATGCATTTTCTAATTTAAGTTATGCAACCAACTCTACTAAATTCCCTTATTTAACACTAAATACCTTTATTGCATTACTATTGATATTTTGATTGACATGAATTATAGTTTCCTTTATTAGGCCGATCTATTAAAAGGAAATTAGTGTATTCATTTAATGTAATTAGAAAATATATTAATAATGCATGTAACGAGAAAATTAAAGCAGTATAAATGCAATATTATTAATGAAATTCAAATTTAATGATAATAGAGTGTATTATACTCCGTAACTAGCTGTAAATAAATATATACATTATTATATGTTAACATAATATTATTACTCAAATTTATTTATTCAGTGTCATCAAAATTGTATTAATTAACATTCATAAAAATACAAATAATAATAAAAGTTATGGTAATAATAATAATAGTGGGCATAAAATGCGTAAATATATTCATTAATTATGAAAATCACGACGATAATATATTTTTTTGTTTGTTTTTGACATAGCAGAGCAATTTCTGGTGGTCAATTTTGGAAGAAGTTTCAAGCAAATTTAGTACTAGATTTTACTAAATACCCATCTTGAATTCACTTTAATATTGTGAAATTAATTAATGGATTCTGGTCCATCCAGAAGTTTGCTGACATGAAATTACAAACGTCGTTTGTTATGCATACCATATCTATTTAATATTCATTTGAAGTACGGCAATGAAATACTCCAATATTAATGCAAGTCAATGTCTCTCACTCCACGACAAACAATTTAAATTTAAATACATAAATTGGTTCTGATTCCAACGGAAATAATGATAACACAGCTACTACTCCGATCATCAGCTACGCATACATTACAATAATTATCCAATTAACCCCGAAAAGTTAAAATGGAAATCCGTTACGTAGATTTTAGTTATAAAATTTAAACTTAATTAAGAGATGAAAAAGTGTTGTCTTGTTAGAGAAAGGTCATTCCAGACAAAATATCTGACCTCAATTTGACAGGACGCGCCGTACCGTTTATTTAGGGAGACCGTGAAGGAGTGGTGTAAACCGGCATTAAAAGTGTCTCGTATTTTGGAGGGCTCTTGTCCTCACTTTGTCATGGACATTAAAATTTTACAGGATGTAAAGACGACAAAAAAACACAAGATTTTTTTTATGAATTTTTCAAAGCATCTTTTCTATAAACATTCTGACCTTTAACCACGATTACTGACGTCTAAAAACATTTTAAATTATTTTTATGGTTGAAAAATGTGATTAATAAGTTAAAAAAAATACGACACCATACTGGATTTATTTTGGAAAGAGATGGAGAATGAGAGAAATTATTGGAAAATATATAAATAGTGCTTTAAAATTTATAACAATCTTTTAAACTTAAATTTAGAAGTAAGTTGAACAATAATAAGGGAGCGTGTGAACATTTGTTAGAAGAAACTTTTTATATGTGATTTTTTGTATGTATCGTGAGTTTTATGAGTTTCCAATACAATTGCCATCAATACCTAATTTCAGAAAAGTAGTTTACTAAATTTTATGTAATGTTCTTGCCATTAAGTATCGATTGCAGTTACCGGATGTACTTTAGTGTTGTCCGGTAACACTTTTTGGTCTAAATGTGTGCAACTTCGATCGTAAACAGCATACAAAATAGTAATTATTCCTGCATCACGTCTCTTTAAATCATCAGAATCAAATTTACTTACCAAATTGGTTCTACAATCCTTCACCCTTATAATCTTTAACTTATGCTTGTAATCCCGGTATCGTAATTGAGGTATCCTGTCTTGATTAATGGATGAACGGGCTACTTCCTAAAACGGTGAATGAACTCAGGTTTAATTTTTTTTTTACAATAAAAAATTCGATATTTTTCGGATGAAAGAATATAAAAGGGAAAGTTGTGGTTCGTACAAAATTTATCACCACGGTGCGTGAATTATGATGGAAAATGGGGGAAACTATAATGGGACGGGCAAACAGCCGAAGAAATTTATCTCCACTCCCTCGGATTGTTTAATTCAATTAGTTAAATGTCCTAAAGAGAAATATAAATTATTCGTTTCCAACCTGTTAGGCAACATTTCTTTCTTCCATATAAAAAAAAAAAAATCAGGAAATCTTTATGAAACCGATTTGTTTATATTTTTTTCTTTTCCAACACATTCATGCCCTATTAATTTGTTTATTTCTAATAAATCTTGGTACATATATATTTTAATAAAAATTTTTAATAATAAAATTTTCAATGAATGTTATTGGGTTACATGCAATGGAGATGAAAGCAATGATAAAATAAACTACACCAGAAATGAATATTGAATTGTGTATGTAGGATTTAAATCGATCTGCAATTATATATTTATGTAATTGAAATGCATAAATAAATTGCAGAAATTATCTGGAAAAGTTATTTGCCTCTAAATTGTGTATATAGAGCTTTAAATTATTATGATTTCATAAAAATAAAGCAATTTGCAATATCATTCATTCACAATCTCATAATGAATTAATTTATTTTATAGCTTACGACATCAAATAAATAAATAAATATTTTATACAGATTACAATGTGTAGTTTAATCTCTAATATTTCATAAATATTTTTTGTTTTATAATTAACAGTAAGATGCTTCAGCTTCCACAACACAATAGACTAAAGGCGTTTTGCTATTAATTGTGTAAACAAAGGGCAATTCATTATCTTTTCTTATGTGGCGAAACAGATTTAATGCGCTAATACATTTTTTTTCCGTTTCTTTTCTTTGCATTAAAATGAATGATGGGATGAACATAATGCAATTAATTACATAAATCTCCCTTTGATTACATTTTCTTGTTTATCATTTTCTATTCAGACCATTTCAAGGAAAATTAATGAATAAAATTCACAGACAAAAATAACATTCTCCATCTATTATTTTATAAAATGAAAAAGAAATGAGAAAGAGAAACAGCATTTAGCTATTTAAAGGATTTTAAAAATTAGGAATGCAATTTATCATCAATAAAAAATATAAAATTTTAATAATTATGATTGAAAGCGCGAGTAGAATTACCAAAAAGTCGATATAATTATATGTAGAAGGTTGCACGTGCACGCATTCAATAAAAATGTAACATAACCATCCCCTTCCACCTACCTTCAATGTTTTATATTACAACCGCACATTTGTATAAATATTTGAATAAAGAGTGTATGACAATAGGGTTGAAAATTTTATCGCGCCACTCTCCCCAGTCACACTTTTAAATAAATATTTCAAGAGGTGGTATGATAGAGTTTTTTTTTGCAAATTCCTGCAAACAAAAAAAAAATATTATTCACCCTTTTGTGAAGTGAGAATTATTGTGAAGTGGGGAGATGCACATTTATAATTCAGTCGATTGCGGTTTATACGGAAAATCAGTACGGATCGATTTAAAGGGATAAAGAGGTTAGGAAGAGTGCGTAAATGAATGTTTAAGGGGGGATGTCTTGGGATAAATGAGGGTGAGCAAACGAATTCGAAAAGAGATCAGTGAGTTTACTTTTTTTTGTAGCGATTTGTTTGCAATCCTATACATTATCTTATTGGGTAATCCCAAACGATTTCTAATGCTTTAAAAGCACGGACTAAGGCTTGAGGCTCAAAAATAATTTTTTTTTATTCAATATAAAATGTGGCAAATAATATTTGTGGTTTGAAGTGGTTTAATGAAATAGCGAAAATTCAATCCAGATAGAATTCATATGGGAATCAAACTCACAGTAAATTGATTGAATGTAAATTTATTGTCCACTTTATTAA
Organism: Coproporus ventriculus; assembly: GCA_027574865.2. Taxonomy (NCBI): domain Eukaryota; kingdom Metazoa; phylum Arthropoda; class Insecta; order Coleoptera; family Staphylinidae; genus Coproporus; species Coproporus ventriculus. The sequence goes on along the minus strand of JAODAH020041730.1, from coordinate 8,136 downwards.
ATAAGTTCAGCATAATTTCATTTAAACATCGATACAAATTATCGGTACATTACATACCTAAATCACCAATGTAAATTCCTAGTTAATTTTGATTTTAATCCTATTAAGTGTGACCGCAAACCAAATTCCAAAGGGAGAAAGGTAAACTCACGTTCCATATTTTTCAAAAATAATAAATCTATCATATTTATTCAGTGAAAATTAGATGAAACAATTTTTACAGAAATGATCGAATCTAAAATTGGTGCAATTTTATTTTTAATTATAAAATTCTTTGTTTTTTTTTTTGAATATCCAAAGAGCAAAATTTAAAATAAAGCTTGACAGTTTTATTAATATTTTTCTCATCCACCCTTTTGAAATATACAAGATTTAATAACGTTCCGTATAAATTATAAAAGCGTGCTAGGGTTGAATTGTTAAAAGAAAGTATATGTAGGTGTATGCAGCGATTTAAACGCAGTTGGGTTGTTGCTGCATGAGTTATGCCATCCCTGACCGCACAGAGTCCCAAGGGTGTAAAAGGAAAAAACAGTTCAAGGATCAGATTTCATCCCTTGGACGAGTTGTATTTTAAAATTACAACACAAAAGGGGTTACGTTTATCGTTTTTTTTCCATTTCGGAAAGGATCGTTATAAAATAATATAACAAATTGTACACACATTGATAACACGAATTGATAAGGGGAATGAAGAATGAGCTTAATATTTTATTTTATTTTTAATCTAGAAAATACAATTTATAAATTTCGAATGCGATTTCATTTTTTCCATTTAAAGAAAATGACAACAAAAATTAAATCATCCATTTTTTAATGTCCAATAATTTTAAAAAATATAAATAAAAATAAATCGTGTCTGCGTTAGAATTTTTTATTAAGAAATCTTGTCTTTATAGTATTGTAAATCTTAAATCTTTCCGGTTGAGATGATGTTATCCGGGATGTGTTTGATTAAGTGCAGAACGGTCAGTTGTAGGGTGCGCTATTAATACCGGTAACATGAGTAATAGATTTCCAGTTGAATCGTTATGAGATACCCATCCAACGTCTAATGGCAGCTTGATTTGGGTAATGTCCATCTGTCCATTTCCTAAAGGTTTCTCTTTAATGCTTCCTACAAAACCAAAACAACCCATTGAGTTAATTCACCTCAAAAATAAATTAAAATTGCATGGCAGAATACACGCCCGCGTGCTCGCTTCCTTTATTAAATATTTTAAGAAGTTTGTCCCTGACTTCTGATTATATTAATAACGTAGAACGGAAACAATGATGGTACAACTCACCGCACACGGATACAGCTCATTAATTTAATATTTCTTTGGATATTCGGTTTTTGATCCTTGAATGGAATCTGTTTGTTGATTATTTCACGCCATTTTTCCATTAAGACACACACGAGAAATACAAATCGATATAGTTTAGAGCGCGTTTCATGCTAATAAACAAAAAAAAAAACTATTAATAGATTTTCGAAATGGAGTTTTCTCATGTTATTCTTGTGTTTTTTAAGATACAAATGTTATTAATATTGTTTTAAGGTTAACAATCTAAATTTATCCTAAAAATTTTTTTGCGTACATATGGAATGAAATATTTTTGTAAATTATACAGTTTTGTATATGTTTAATCTCTTGTGGGGAAGATGTAATTATAACCGATGTTATAATAAATAAAAAATGTGGAGAGATTAGGGTCAAAGCTTTACTTCGAGCAAATATGAAATTAGCTTCTCCTAGCTCTTGTGTAGTTGAAATCGCCCTTTAATCGCTTCCCGATATTTCTCTAAGGATCCCTTGGGTCTTTGGCTTCTCCACATTGTTATACTCGGCTTCCGCTCCCTTGAATAACTACCACTCAACTAGTCTTCATCTAATTAAGCTTAATTCACTATGTTTACTAAAGAAATTTTAAGAGAATTAAATTTAAATTGTTAATAAATAAACCTTCAAAGTTTCTTTTTGTTTCAGGTACAAAATAAAATTAGGATATTATTGCCTTAGGACCTATTCAGACACGCGGGAAACTTCGCGGTTGCAAACCACGCAGTTCTATTTGTATACAGACAGCAGCAGGTGCATATACAATTGCAGAAAGTAATCCATGTTGGAACAGGTTTAAACCACGCGGTTTCCAAATGACAACTGAACGCACATAACTCACGATTAATTTGTTATTGATGACTTTTTAAATAATTAAAAAATTTTAAAACTTATATTCTTTATAAAAATTTAAAGATTAAAGTGTCAAACTTTCCATCTTCCCTTATTATTACAAAATTACCGGTTTTAATTTAAAATGTGCTACTCAAATATTTAATATTTTAACTGCTCCCTCGAACTTTAATATGAAATGTCCTGATCGGAATATCCCCAGTAAAATGTTAATTAGTTTTTAATTACTAAAATGGAATACATTTACATGGTATTAAGGGTGGATATAAATAGAAATAAATTAATTAACACATAATTTAGAGTAAGAACTAATTAGTAGTGACGGGGAGTTCTCTTTAATAATGAAATCACGACTTCATTTAGGCCTTGATTTACCATCAGAAACTTCTCTGGATTAAAATCAATTATATATATTTTTTATAACTTCTTAGAATTATTTATTAAATAAAATTATATTTGTTTATATGTAGGAAGAATATTTTTTTCTCCTAAAATAGTTTTGTACGGACAACACATCCGTTGCAATCAAACTTAGTAATCGCTTTTTAAATGCAGCAGTTCCTCGAAGAAAAGTGGTAACATTTGTATGCATACGGTAATAGAAACCCCTGATAGTTTCTTTCCTCTCTTAAAACACGAAAAGAAAATATAACATGCAGAACAATGCGGTTAGCGAGAAACTCTAAAAACTTACGCCTTTACGTTACGTCCCGCCACTTTCTTCCAAGTGCTGCTTGTTTTAAAAAGCTTTCGCCTCTTAAATCCGCCCCCGTTTTTTTATTATGGGATTTTAAGTGTGCTTCGCTTGTAAATACGAAGGTTTATGTCTCGCGGGGCGTTCTCATTCACTCACAAAATATGCATCCCGATTCTTTTCCTTAAAGAAAAGCCTATTGTACCGGTTTTCAACTCATATACTGCACGACATTCCGCAATAACGCACCCTTACAGTTTATTCGATAAATAAATATAAAGGACGCGTGAGGATAATATGTAAATACGTCCCTTATTTTCTACGGATACAAGTTACTCTTTAAATTCATTAATAATTTCAAGTTTAGATGAAAAGCTTTTAAATCACCAGGTGAATATAAATTACTGATGGTGCTTTTTGTTATTAATGAGATTTTAATTATGTAAAGTGGTAGGGGATAGAGGTGATAACCTTATCCGTAGTTACCCTTGTATTGTTAATTCCGACTTTATACATTTTATACCGTGTATGTTATTATAAAAATTAATTAATATTTAACCCTATGTGACACTTTAACCCCAAACACTTGTGAATAATTTATAATATAGGAGGGAGAAGTATTTAAAATGTAACATGGGGGTAGGCTATATTACAAACACAAATGCAATTAACACTGTTGTGTTTACTAAAAATAATATTTATTCAATATTAACTGCCATATTTAATATACCGGGTGTCTCAGACCATCCGTACCACCCTGTTATAATCCAGGGGCTAGACATTTTTTAAACGAAACGCCATGAAATCTTATTATCTTTGATGTGTTGATGATGCCAAAATTTCAACCCTTAAAGCTACAATTCAAATCTTCTCGAAACTTTATCTCATATATTTACAAAACTTTTAATTAATTATAAAATTAAAATAATACAAAGCCACATCTTCTCAATTTGTTTGGATCAAATTTCCAAATATGAGATAAATTTTCTTCTGACGTGTGCTTGAATTACATCTCTAATAAATGAACAAATACTCTCTGAAATTAAACTCCTCATCCAAGTTATACATTTTCCGTTGTGTGAGGGAAGGAAGATCCTTTAATGAATTATTCGGTTGCTACTAACCAGACTTAATCCTACAATGTAACTACAGGTTTATAGCCAGCGATATTTAGATTTATTTACGCAAGTGAAAATTGTGTGTGTGTGTGTGTGCTAATTTAGACATTAGAAACAATCGGTTTTAATAAATTAGATTTAAGTGATGTATAGTTTACTTTATCTTCTCATGCGAATATTAGTCTTGTAAATCTGGATGAGAACTAGCGTAGATTTATTATTTACATTTCTCTTCATTTTTATTTGATCGTAGTAAAGCGTTGCTTTGTAAAGAGGGATGAAAGCCGGTCCCGTGCCATGTTTTACAAGAGAATAGAATAAGTAAACATAAACGTAATGTGTTTGTGAATACTTTAGGTATTTGCTGTTTTTACAATTGGCCCCGAATAGCAATTTTTATTACTTCGCACATCGTCCTACTGAAAAATTCAATGCGCTCCCCTTTACCCACACACACATATAAAACATATTGCAAAGTAAATGTTTATTTCTAGGCTACATCTTGAGACATCTTTTGTAATAATATTTGCACTTCTTTTTTTCTTTACTCAGTATAAATTGGATTTATATAAAAGAATTTCAAGCTTTAGGTGCGAAATATATTTTTATTTCAAAACACTTTACCAACTATAAAAGAAAATAATAAAACAGTTTTAGGGCGATGAAATTTTTTTATAATTGATAGTTATTGGATCATTAGGCATGAAACTTTTTGGACCAACAATCGTATCATTTTGCAATTTTAAATCATAAAAATGGCCAGTATAGGTCAAAAGTATGATTATTTAATCGTTAATTGAAGATATTTGTTTTATATTTTCAATCTTAACAATTGCTTAATTATTCCTTTAAATTGAATTACATAATATTGATTTTTCAATTCATAAATTACAGGATAATAAGGTTCATTACTAATTACAATTTAAACAAATAAAATTTAATGGGTTCCGTTTTAATTTAAAGCTAAGTGCTCTGTTTATGAAAATTTCTGTTTTTATTCCATTATTACCTTTTTTACATCCTGTCCAATTTAATATCCATCTAAATACATAATGCGATTTTAATGAATTTAGGGTAAATGTATTACTCATCCCATCCATCTTCTTATGAATTAATTATCAAGGAATGAAAAGCAAACAAATTTTTATTCTTAAGAATGCGAGAACATAAAAAAACAAGTTTCTCCTTATTACTTCTGTTTATTTTGCAAAGTCAAACAGAAAAAGTGTGAGCTAGTGTACTATACAATCTGAACTGAAGTGAATTCTCTCCCCAGATGGTTGGAGAAGGAGAGAACATTTTCTTTCTGATAAATAGCGGAGCAACGCGGGCACTATTGTTTCACCCCGTGTTCACAAATTCAGCGTTTTTTTTTTCTTTTTGCTTGAACCTAGTCGATAGTTCTAAGAAAAACGAAACAAATGGGGATGTGAAGGAAATAAATAATATATAAGTGAACCATTTATTAATGAGAAAGTTAGGTTGGTTTTTATAACATTCCAAGATTAACCCCTTACAGTGTGAATGATTATGATGGATGTTTAGGGTTAAAAACATAACCCCATAATATCTGAATTGTTTAAGATTTTTTTATTTTATTTTCTAAGCGCGATAAAGAGTGCTTGAGACATATATCGAAAGATTATTTGAAAAGATTAAGGTAGAAATTTTCTTTTTTAAAAATGGGGTAATTATGGATTTTAATAAATGAGTGTGGTAGGTTAAAGGCGTAGTAAACCTTGTAGATAATTGTTTGCAAACTTGCAATTATATTCATTTTAAATTGCAATATGTGGAAATTAGCAATAAAAAGTGGAACAAGTTTATTGTAGCATGACACGAAAACATGACAAAGAAAATGTCGCATAATTTTTTTTTTTATTTAATATTTTTGTTTAATTTATTCACTAATTGTATTCAAAAAGGCTCTAAGTATTCTAATTATATTTTTACATTTAAAATAAATTTATTTTTTAAATATTTCATTCGTACTAACTGAAAGTTATTAAGTTGTAAATTTGTGAAAATTTCACAGGGCTTTTTTTTCTTTCTCCCCCATCCGAAAGTCTTTTTATCGAATTATTGTTGAAATTTATTGGAAAAGGGGTGAGCTCTTATGATTTCATATTTTTTGAAAGATTTCAATAGGGGTGGACTCAATATTAGGGTGCGATTTTATTAAAGGAGTGTTAAAGGAACACAATTTAAAAAAAGCTCTAACGTTTTTATCAATTTTACGCTACTTCAAATTGAAAAAAAAAACTAAATTAAAAGATAAGAAGAAGGTTAATATTTATATTTCTTAACAACACAAATGTTTATATAAAAAAAAATCTTTTTAATAATGAAATTATAAGATAATAAATTTTTTGCCCCAGTGGGATTCGAACACATAACGTAATACATAATTAAAATTAAAATAAGAATTTAATTTCATACGAAAAGAAATAAATATGTGTTTTAATATAATTCCATCCTGATAGTTTATTCTGTCGCATGTCTCATGTCTTCCCCCTAATTATGTTTGCTTTTAGAAACCCCTACCCAACACACATTATTAAATTTCCGCTGAATCTAAATGTCCTGGAAATCATTATCTCTGTTATAAAAAATTTCACTTTCACATTGTGTTCCATCCAAATGTATATTTAATGGAATAACGAAACTGTCACCATTAAATCGATGCACCAATTTCTCCTTAATTTATTTTCTTACAAACTAAATTATTTAAAATTTTTAAAATTGGTATACAATTTAGATTTCATGAGTTTTCCCCACCACACTCCCCCATAATCAATTCTATCTCGGATAACTTTATCTTCTCTATTTCTTTCCCGAAATTAATTTTCTTCCCTAATACTTTATGAGGGAATCGATTTCAAAAAGAAGTAAAATACATAAAGCCTGAAAGCTCTATCCTTACGCGGAGCATTATATTCCATTGAGTGGAAAAATTGTATTCCGCACAGTTCAATATTATTTTTAGTTATTTGGAAATTCCATCAGGATAAATTTCCCAAAAAAAAAACTTCTTAATATCATAAACTATACGAAGTGTGATTAAATAATCAGCACGAGTTGCATTTTTTTGTGTGTTTGGAGAGGAAAAGGGAGGTAACCCCCATAAATAACACCCAAACAAAATTACAGAGATGATATATGTGGCGTACAAAAAAAGAGTCCCACTGTTGTATTTAATTAACTGCGATAGTAATCCAGTTGTAGATTTTATTTTTATTTATTTTTTTATTTCGCGGATGTGCTAATCACGTACAGAGGTTGCATTCACAAACATTGTGTGCTTGTGTGAGTGTATTTTGTGCGGTTGTTCTCTCGCACTTCAACGTTTGAATTATCGGTTGGTAAATTGCACCGACAATAAAGGTTAGACCTCGATTGAATGAACTCGATTTTATTTTATTTTATTTACGTCTCAAATATCACTCCTGGAATACTTTTTTTTAACCGTTTTACGATTGTGTACTCACCTAACTATTTCACGGTTCGGTTATCACGATTCCAACTAATTACTAGTTTCTAGAAGAAATTAATTACTTTTGAAATTTCTGAAATGAAGCAAAAAATAATGGGGTTAAATGAAAATTTGAAATCGATAGCAACAATAGTCTACAATTTATAAGAAATCAAATAACTAATGTATTTCCAATAAATTTTTGTGTGATGACTCAAAGAAAAACATGTTTTTGTTTTAATTTAGTTTAATTCATACGCATTTTCAAATTTGTTGAGTTAAATCATTTATTTTTGGTGCAATTAAACTAAAAAAAGCAAGATTTACAAATCAGTGGCAAATAATAAGAGGACTGTTATCAAACATGTGAGGAAACCGAATTGGGATCCGAATCGCATAGTGGAGCATTATGATAGAAAATAGCTTTAAGTGGAATGCACCCTAAATCGGTTATTAATAGCGCTGATGTATACAAACAATATTATTGATATGTTTTGCGAAATAATAGAAAAAGTGTCGCATAAGCGTTATTAACGTTATTAAAAACATGGTGATAGAAGATACTTGATGAAGTCGTTTACTCATCCATTATATGTTCCATAGCGTACCTTCACCTCTTCCTGACAATTTTAATTAATCCCAAACTCAAATTTAATATCCTAAAAAAGGCGACCC
>JAODAH020041665.1:0-12439 GCA_027574865.2 Coproporus ventriculus | reverse complement strand
CAAGAACAATAACAATCAATAAATGTGAAATAAAAAAATGTATCTTATTACTTATCTCTAATATCATCTGAAAAATGTAAGTAGATAATTCGTTTTATATCAAATTTTCTAACATTAATCTACAAAGTATAGCATTTCATTTATCTCTACATTTAATCAACTCATATAAAACATGAAAAATGCATTTACAAAACCAAAAGGTAATCTCTAAATAAAATCCCGTTTTCCAGTAATTGCCTTCATAAGAAAATATTCAGGAAATCTGTACACGATAAGCAATACCGTGAAATTATATTCCTCAAAGCTTAGTTGCTAGTCATCGCACAAACATTTGTTGAACCTTCCAGAAATAGGTCAGCAACAACATTATCATAATCGTATTCGATGACAATGAGAAAATTCACTGACTCCAACCATTACCCAATTACAATCCCTCTTTTGTGAAAAGAATATTTTACAACAAGAAAATTTTCTTAAACCAACCTCTTCAACACTTTTAATTTATTACAATCCCCTTCAAACATGAATGAGATATTTTCGCGTAAATATTTCCCATATAAATCAATCCACCCCCGAAAAAAAAAATATGATAGCGTGCACGGGGGTGAATAAATGTGAGGACCATAAAAAGGACCATCTTACCATGTTGAACATGTTTAAATTTAAATATAATACAAGAGGACTAATAAATGTTCAAAGAGGGGTGATAAAATAAAATCTTATCGGAAACAAAAGGAGACAATCTTTTTATGTAAGATAGCGTCCATTCTTGTCATCTGTAGACGGATTACTATAAAATTTTAGGGTGAGAATAAGGAAATTCGTTATATATGGTTTAGGAACAAGTAGAGATCCTTTCCTTTTAACTCCACCCCCATTGTAATATATGTTGTCTTCTTTTCTTTATAAATTTTGATGGAAGGCCACCATTTCAGGGGTGAATTTGCTACGAAATGAAAACTTGCCGAATATTATTAAACAGTAAGATGGTGGGGATGAATTTACATAATGCACCTGCCAAAAGGAAATGTCCGTATATTTTTTACAAATCCCGGAGGATTCTTTTGTAGAAAAATGGAAGTTTTCAAGTTTTTGATTGCAACATTTTACTATTTGATTTATATTTTGTAATATACAAAAAATGTTCAGTTTTCAAATTGTTTTACAAGATATAATTTATAAGTTTTTATATGTAAACAAACTGAATAATTACAAATGAGATAAAAATTTATTCTTTTTAGAAAAGGTTGAATGAAGAAAATATGTTAGATAGGAAGGAATAGAGAAGGAGAATAAAACATAACGACTCCTCACAAATAAGAATGAGCTAAAAAGAACAAAGAAAAGTTTAAATAGAAGAATTAAAAAGAAGAAGCAAATTAAACTACAATGAACTTTTAGTTTTTTAAGTTTACTGCTACCTAATGAATAATATTGCATACAAAAAAAAATGATAATTATCAAAATGATCGATAAGCAAGAATTTATTTCTAAAATTAAGTAAATTGTTGTACAAAAATTTGAATAATTGCCGTTATATCAGAAAATCTAAAGCGTTGGGTGTGGTAGAATTGTAAGCAATTGTTACAAATTCTTACATAATTCACAACATATTAATCAAAATAAGTGGCTTACTGAAAACCATATTGCAATCGCGTTTACAAATTCGATTTCAACCAGAATGATTTATTATTACCGAAAGAGCTGTAAGTTATGTTATCGATTTATAAATGTATTTAAGATTTGTACGGGGGTGTAAAATTTAATTTTTAATCCAATATTTTTTTCGCTGTCAAAGTTTGTGTGAAGACCTTTTGATAAAATACAGCGTTAGATGAGGAATTGCCCTGACGGGTTAGTGTAGAGAAGAGGGATGATTTAGACGGCGCGCCGTGGGGTTGCAGAGTGAGACGGACGACACTGTCAGTTTTCTAATGCTAAAAGTTGGGCGCGATAAGTTTAGCGCTTTAACGATTTTTTGCGAGTCGCATATTATAGATACGTGTGCGGATTACAAAAGTTTTTTTAGAAAAAAAAAAGCTTGAAGAGAAGAGGGGATGGAAGTTAACCCGAGGGGGTGCGCTACAACAACACCAACAAGCGTGAGCCGAGTTCAGATAACAGCGACAAGATTGATTTCCGACCGCGCGCGCAACATTTTCTTTTCGTTATTACAAAAAAGTGTTGGGGGGAGGGGGTGAAGCGCGAAACTTATCACCACTTCCACCTCCTAAAATAAAAACAAAAGGCTTTAAAAGCGCTAAGTTGATTCCATTGCGCGCGATTACTTTTATTATTCAATTAAAGTGATGGCACCCCCTTGAAAGATAGGACATCTGTCATGATACGAGCCCTAAAGCTAAACGGGTTTCCTGCACCTCTGGACCTGTCGGCAACCCTTCCTGAAACATCACCCCTATCACAACTTGAAACCAACAATTTATATTAAACCTATACACTCAAGAATAAAAAGAAAAAAAGAAAATTCTCACCCCCACCAAGATTAAATTTGAATATTCCTTAACCCCCTCACCCTATCGATCCTCAATTTTAACTTTAACACGATTACACGCCCGTTAATTGATTCCGCCATTTAATTACATTAATTACGTAATCTCGTTAAAAAGTTGGGAATGCGCTAGCGCATTGAACCCCCCCTCTTAAGTTAGGTTTACGTTTTAATTAAAAAAATGGCAATTTCGTGGGCGATCCGTGTCCTCCCAAAAGAGTTTGAATATTTGTAAAGTAATTGGTTAAATCGAGCGGGAGAGTAATCCAGCGGGGCAACTGAAGGATTACAAGGGTGTCTCTTTAAACGTCATCTCTCGCCCTGCCCGTATTTTCACGTGGCGTGGGCGTTCGAACGCTATGCCTTGCCCCCTTATCTTCAACCCAGTTTCACTCGGGGAAACTCATTCGAATGTGTAATAAGTTAACACAATGTCGCGCCTAATTCTTTTTAGCCCGTTTACTCGCGTTTGCGGAAAGTCACTTTGTAGTTTGGAAGTTCTCTGAAAGTCTCACACAAGAGAATATATTTCCTTTTATAATGGCATCATCACCAATTACGGTGTAATAAGGTTTTCGAGCTGTATTGACGAACGGGTATCTTATACGAAAAGGAAAATTAGAATAATAGGTGCAGCTTTGCCTTTATTTCAACCGCCTAACTTACTTTTAAACTGAAAAATTTTATTTATTTTACCGCATTATATATCAATATCTTGACTTTTGTTTAAACGAAACAAATTTACATATTAGAATCAAAAGATGTACCTTTTTAAAGTCTAACTCTCAGTACTGGAGTTATCACCACCAGGTTGCACCACAAATGGTGAGAAAAGGAAACGAGTCAGCTCACCAATCCTACATGTTACATATCAAGAAAGTACATCAATGGTAAATATCAATGCAAAAATAAAGAATAAATTCTAAGATTCAGATTTGACTGCTTAGTAATAATTAATTGCTAAAAGCTTCTAAAAAGTGTTTCAAAAATTCCCAAAAATCGTTATGAATTGGCTTCTTAAACATTATCGAACTACAATCAGTAATCAAGTAACATATGTAACAAATGAAGTCTTTAATTAATTTCAGTAAGAATTTCATTTTCTTATTTATGTGATATATATCACTTCCTTACCGCAATAGATTAACTTGCAAGTTGTAGAGTTTCCATTCATACAAAATAAATCTTTCAAACAAATTGATAAAGGAGATTTGCATAATTATTTGAGTGTTTACACATTTCCTTTTCTGCTGTTGGAAAACGAATTGTTAAAATCTCTGGATTAATTGCACGCGAATATTCATTTCCATTTAATGAACCTTTAAAAAGTTAATTTGCAAATAAAACTTAAAACAGCACAATGCCGAGAATAAAAAAAGCATTTAATGTCGGATTTATTGGTTTGATAATTTTGATAAATTCCTAAAAATTTGCGGGTGGTTTTATTGTTATTACCCATCATAACTTTTTAAATCAACTAAATTAACTCAATTTTTATATTTTACTCAATTTGAATTTACCTAAAAAAATAAATTTACAAAAAAAAAAAATATATTGCATTTTATTTCTATTATTGTTGTCGTAAAATTGTTTTTGTAATATTATTTAACAGGTTTTCTATTGTTACATTAAACATTTTTAAAATGCAATAAAAATTCAATAACATCTGTAAAATAAATCAATCAAATTGAAAATTTATTTGGTTTTGTCTAAAATTTTATATTTTAATCATATACATTAGTTAATAAAATATTTTACATTTAATAAAATAAAACGGAAAGAAAAATATTGATATAGTAATTAGTAATTTATTAATAATAAAGAATAGTTTCTTTGAAGAAACATCATCTAAATTTTGTCTGTTTATTTATATGAACGATTGCAAAAAATAAAACAAACGTCTAAATTATAATAATAAGTGTTTAAAATTTCGAACGTCGTCCATTTAAGTAAAAATTGTCAAAAAAAAAACTAAAAATTATCTCCCTGAGCGAAAATTATTTTATTTCTAACATATGAAAACAAAGCTGGGAAACTAGAGACCTTTTTGGTCTCTTCGTAAAAATACTTATGGTTTCATATAAGATATCCCACGTCAAACGTTCAATCAATCCTGAAACATATCCTCCGATTTGGCTCAAATTTGGAACGTAGCTTCCATTTTAGAAATATTAGGTTTCGATTTAGCTAAAATTTTCAGCAAAGTTAGCTAAAAGTACATACTATAAGATGCCACTATTCAAAAATTGCGTACGAACATTTTTCTTGCTACTATTGCCAGGCCCGGAGAGTTCCCTCTGACAGGTATGGAAGATTCCATAGGCAAAAATATCCGCGTATGGAATTTCATACCCGGGAAAATGAAAAAATTGTAGGTGTACCTATGAAAATTTATTAAATAAAAATATGAATGACTTTTTATTTTTTGTTTGGATGAAAAGTATAGAATTTTTGAGGATGATGACACGAGTGTGTACTTTGCCTGCTCGAAAATTTTTTTTCATCTGACATAGTTTATTAATATATCATTAGAAAGCTTGTAATTTGAACATTTTTTAACATCTTTTTTGCAATTTTGAACAACCACTTAAGCTTTCCAACGATATATTAATAAACTATGTCAGTTGAAAAAAAAAATTTCGTGCAGGCAAAGTTCACACTCGTAATGATGACTTTTTTTTTAGCTTTTTCCATTAACCATTCACCATTTTTCGAAAATAGTATTATCGATAACTTTTTTTTTCATCTTACAAAAATTTTTCAGAAAAAAATCCATACCCAGGTTGTTGCCAAATCACTGGCACTGATTATTGCCTATATAAGAGTCATTTTCGGTTTATTTATCCCGCGGTTTGAAAAACCCCAAACACACAAAAAATGCTAAAAGTCACTAAGTTTAAAAATAACTTTTTTGAAATGGCTGATGTATAAACACGTCGATTTGGTTAAAAAATAAACTTTTAAGCTAAACCTATAAAGCTAATTAACGAAATTACGGTTTTAACCACATTACGTCTAAAATACGGCTCGCAGCAAAAAATGGCCACCATTTTTGAATTCTGCGGAAAATTTCTGAGCGTTTATGAACCTTTGAAATTTTTTTATGTTAAAATGAACGATTTACGCACTATACAATTGTTTTATATCGATTACAAAAGCAATCCCCTTTCAAATAATTCAATCCCCTTGCAATCGTGATTATGCACAATTTTTATATAACGATTGTATCCATCGATAATTCCTACTGAACATGTCATAATCTAATCTACCACAGCCCTAATTTATGGTAATAAAATTTGATTATAGAATGATATATCAATCAGTGGTAAAGTTAAAGGAATTAAAAATTTAGTACAGAGTTGCGAAAAATATAACAGTCACGGAATATTCTAGGGCTGCAATAAACGCGGGACAATTTCATTATAAAATCATTTTGAAAGTTTTCATGACATTATGTGGAGTATATGGAGTAGCCTTTCCGCTCTTTACCGCTTTTAATAAACATGACTGGCCAAATAAAGCAGGAACTATATAAAATTAATATCGCACACCGTACTTTGAGTTAATGATATGAACCTACAATTAATAAAAGACCTTTAGGTTTATTTTAATGGTTTTTGATAACTTTGTTTTGTAACATTTAAATATTTTATTTGTGAAATATATATGTTATATGAATTTTGAATGAATGTATGGTAATTTCAGAATTAAAACGAAATTACAAAAACAAAACATTTATTAAAGTAACATTGTTTTGTGGAGACATTTTGTCGCAGAAAAGACAAGATTAATGCCTCAAACAAAATTCCCTGCAAATGAGAATTTCTTTTGCATCCCCACGTACAATACCCCTTTATTAATACAGAAAGCGAAAAATACAACCAGATTTACCATCCTCCCGAAATCCAATTCCCAAACATTAATCACAAAAGGTCACCCAATTAAACCCCATTAAATTTTAATTAAATAAATCACACAGAGTTCAACCCTGAAATTAAACATTTAATCAGGGGGTTGTAAAACACAAAAGGAAGATGTGTGGATTAGGATCTACCACTATTAGAATTTTAATAAATAAATGGTTAAAGGCAAAAAATCCTTTTTGAAAATTTGTTATCCTGAACATTAATACCCATAGAACTATCTAATTAACATCGTGATACATGGAGGTTTGAGAATGGTAATTAAAATTAATGTTACCACCCCCAAGGAAAACGTTTCACTCTAGGAGGAGTGTCATATATTAAAATTAGAGAACATCAAAGGACAAATTAATGATAATCTCTTATGTACCACTAGGGAGCTCATTGTAGAATTAATTACAATTTTTATATAAAACGGGGAGGTGGGGAAAATTTTGTCTTGCAATTTTTGCAAGTTTATTAAGTGGAAGTTTTAAGGGTTGGAAATAAATTGGAGTACATGGAAAGCAAATTTAAAGTTTAAATGCACCCTCCTTTTTAAGTTATGTTAAGTTGGATGCACTGGCTTTAAAAACACAAGCTTAATAAAAATACTCATTACAAGACTAATTCTTGAAAGCTCTTTAATGCTCCTTTGGGGGTTGTTTTTATTTTTCTTAATTTCCCACGCATTTATATAAAAAATGTAATTTCCTCTTTTATTAAATTAAATGGTGAAATAAATTATAAAGCTTCAAATTGTTTTTGATGTTATTTCGCATGAGGTGAATTCACCATCTAAATGAGATCATTTTTCCAGATCAATATCCATAATTTTATTGAGTGTGAAGTGTTTCTTATTATTTTTCAAAAATTTAGCATTTATTGAGCTTTTTCCGGATGCGGTCTTAGCCTCCCCCTTCCATCTCGCTGCTGTTTTGTATGCAACAGGATTATATTTCTGCAATTGGGTCGTGTTGCTATGTGGCACTTACCTGAGTACAAGACAAATACATTATACAGTTAGCAATTCGCACTTCCAACTAATATAGAGCTTGTTAATTCTGAAGTATGGTAGAGTGTGCATTACTAAATAAAGAGAGGTGAGTTGCAGCTGGCTTTATATGAAGAGTTTTGTTTATTAAATGCCATAAAAAAGTTAAAGGGGTGCTCGTATCAAAGGCATCCTTCATATTACATTATTATCAAAGTTTTTTTAAATGATTTTTGTGACGTTTTAAAATAGAGGATGCATGCAAATGCATTTTTTATTAAAGGCGTTTGAAGATTAGAAGCTTGAAAGCTCTTGTTTGACACTTTTAGATGCAATTGAGTAAATTAAAACATTATAATGCATTGCAGTTATCATCAATTCGAATTTATATCCATCGGCATTCATTTGTAAGTTTATTCTAATGTCATATACATAATAATGATGAGGATTGTGGTTTTGTAGGACAAAATTAATCAACAATTAATTTTCGGTTGCCAACGTTTCGATATATTTGAATTATAGCTTCATCAGGGCTTAAATTAAAATTATTTTAAAAAAGAAATACATTTATTTTTAATTTTAAGAACTTGATATTGACTGTCGATTGACTGTTAAACGGTAGAATTAATGTACGGAAGTACAAAAGAAAGGTGATACACATGGAATTCTTAGATTAATCTTAGAAAAAGTGCTAGACGAGGATTGAAAGCCCCCAATACTTAATTAGAATCGAATATGAATTTTATTTGTACAGTTTGTCCTTGGAGTAAGAGGAGGATAGTGAAGATTGGATGTATGCCCGAACAATTTTTAGGTTCTTACTAGAATATCCTCATGTGCGTATGTTTTTGTGCGGGCTTCTTTCGTTTTGATTGTCCTGACATGCGTTTAGAGCTGTCAGTAGTAAATCAGAACGAACGGCTCCGCGGATTATTTATCTTGGAAACGTTCCAAAAAGGAGGCGGCTGTTAGAATAAGCAGGAATATTAATATCGTGATGATAGGCGACGTCTGTCGGTGTCAAAATATCATTGTTTACGTACAGAATAACAATCAGTTCATTAGGTAATGACGGACGTGGAGGTTCAAGGGTCAGAAGATTTGCATATACTGGGAGGAACTAGTGCGCGAGTAATTTATTAGAAATGTACTAGTTGATCTTCCAAGTAAATTATGGAAGCCCTAAACCGCGTATCCTCCCCGACACAGTATGCAAATTAATTATATAAATTTTTATTTTGAATTTGAATATCTTATAAGTTGGGTTGAAATTATAGGTGGGATCACATAAATCATATTGTTCTATTAAATTTAAATTATTTATGCCCGGCTGTACGGCTATTGTTACTTTGCATATTCATCCTGGTTGTTGCTAGGGAGAAATCGATTTGTTTTTCATCCTTGTACAAACTAACTGAAATTTACAAATTCAATTACTTATCACAAAAATAAGGATTTACAGTTAAGTAGACAAATGAAGTTTCATAAATAAACTAAATGTGACTTATTACTCAAAATGAACTATTGCTTTAAAAGGAAATGTTTACTTTCCTCTTAAATTACTATCTCGTAGTTTTTTTTTTTGCATAGAAACTTTATTTTTTGTTACTTCACTTCTGTCATTTTAAAATAACAAGGATTAAAAAAAATTCTTTATATATTAATGCAACTTGTATTAATTTTTCAATTTGCTTTTTAATAATATTTTAGAAAATTTCTTCTGGGTCCTTTTTTTAATAAAAGTTAATTCTGTAAACTTACATGTAATCTCCACCAAAGCATCGCCTTTTATTTTAAGAACAAACAAAATTTTGCATCCCAATCTAATTAAAAATCAGAGGTGAAATGTTTACATTTAATCCACGTCTAGCTTTGTTAAAACCCTATGTCCGCTTTTTTTTCTTCAAGTTACTATCTCTGATATTTTTTTGTGCGGTGAAAGGGATAGAAAGGAAGGAAAAAATTAAAGCGCCTTATTTCACGCAATATTTATACTGTGCTTTGCCGGTGGGGATTAGCACATTCAGAGATCCTTAGTAACAACTAGGTATTAAACCGTCTCCAACGTTGGTTACCTTTAATCTCCCCGTACAAGAACGAAAATATACTCCTTTTATCCTTTTACGCTTGTACGAGGCGGGAAGCTCCTTTGCTTTACCGCTTCTGATCATATTTACAAAGACACCCATTCACAATTAAGCCCACAAACGCAAATGGAGAGGGTAAAAAAAGTAACAACAACAGTCATAAACACAGAGATAAGTTGAGCATGTGGCCTCCATAGACTCTTTTTTTTTCAAACTGTGCGCTCCTTTTGAAGAGTCTGCAGGGATTATAGAAATGTTTCGAAGTTTTAAAAGGATTAGAATTTATTAATTTATAAGAAATACACAAAAGGATACTTTCTCTTTTGATTCGGAAATTTTCTTTTCATTTTTAATGCTATTCTCGAATTCTACAAATGAATGATAATTTTTTATTCCATTTTGTAAAGCTTAGGTATTGTTAACATCAAAAACTTTATTTTCTTACAAATTATGTAATTAATTCATGTTTTCTATATTACAAGTACGTTAACTTCATTGTTATACGCAACTTAGCTACATTTTACAATTTAGCAAGAATACAATAAAATTAAAATTTATTGTTTATAAACAGATAATCTTTTAATACGAAAATTTGATTGAATCTGATATACTTTCTATTCGAAAATCTAGCAAATATTTTCTAGAATATATTCAGTTTGATGAATTACCTGCACATTTTATTGCTAAGACACTTTGTAGAAAACGATGTTTTATACAAACGAAGCTGAAAATTACATTAAAAAATTTTTATAACTACAAATATTCCTAAAAATATAAAGGAGTGATATTTTGAGCGTTATCAATGTCTCTTTCGTGAGATATTTATTCATATTTTATAACGTACAATACAAGTTATTTTGTGCTAATCCTCCACACGCAATAAAAATAAATTTGGATGAAAAGAAATGAACTACTTGTCAGACTTCAACCGGTTCTAACTATTAATTTATTGTTAAAGAAAATTTTATCTGCAAGAAAGAACCTTAAATCACATTAAAATTAAACCAATTCTCGAGAAAAAAGTTGTTGTTGTATCCAATTTGTTTTAAATGTACTTGCGAGTAATATAATTATAATTTCTAATTTCTTTGTGGCTCATATCGAAATTAATTACAGTTTTTACGTTTGTGATGAAAAAAGAAATTAAAAAACTTACGTATTTCGGAAGCAACACAGACAGATGGGATCTATTAAACGATATGAAAATTATAACTACTTTACTTTAAAATTTGACAAAAAACTTGAATTCGAATTAGTTCTTCTTCATTTCCATGCTTGAAGCAATTTCCCGTAATAAGCACCATTGTATTTTTTTTTTTTTTGTAAATCTGTCATCTATTTAAACATTTCAAATTTAAATATTATTTGGTTTAAACAGAAAATTGTTGTTTTTCTTTTAAATCATGAGTTTTTTATTATGACTGTGCTGAAATATAAAATAAATGAAACTGATTTCAGATGGAGAGAAGACCGCGTATTTAATTTTGGTAGTTTCCTTATTTTATGAATCTAATTCAAGTTTTGGATGAATATATTTTAGGGAGTCTACCAAAAATTAAAATACGATAAAAAAAGAGATTGAATAAAAGATTGTTTAAGTATATACAAGCAAACAAAAAAGCATTTTCGAAGGAAATTTTTCGGGTGGGAGTAGATTAAATTTGGGGATGTAAAATAAGGCAATTCGCCTGTAGCAGAAAATCACAAACAAAAAAGTAATCCGTAAATCATAAACCTAAGGGGCAAATCATCGTATATATAGAGAGAGAAGGGATTCCACTACCAATTCGTGCCGGAGGCTGCAAGGATTTACTGAGCCGGCTTTGAATCTTGTTAATGATTTTTGTGTGCAAGAGCACAAAACTGATGCGCTGCATTATTGATCACATTTTGAATATTTTAACATAACCGAAAATTTCGAGTATTCACTACCTTTTTAATCCCCCTTTCCGCTTCTATCATTAATAATTATAATTATTAAATTAGGAAAGTGAGATTAGGGATGTAAAGGGTTGATACAAGGATGTATATAATTAAACTAAACTATCAAAATGCGATGAATTATGGATAGTGGTAGGAAGAAAATTGAATTGTAGGAGGAAATCTTTTGTTGGGGGAATATTCTCCCACATACGATACACAAGTTCAATTGAACAGATAATGCCTGATTGTCGATCAACAGAACTATTGTTGAATTTCAATGGTGCAATTCCTCCAACGGAATCACGCTCGGATATATGATAGTTCGTCGAATTATCGAGATCTTGTAAATTTTAGTTGATAGGAAGATTATTTGTTTATTGTTTATCTTTTGAAGGGTGAAATTTATTTTAAATGTTCTTGGATCTTTCTCATGTGGTATCAACATTATTTTTAATCAAATGTAATAAGGAAGTGAACTAATATTGCATACCTATATACGAACATTGTTTATGAAATAGTTGAGGGGGTTCCCTAAGGTGTATTGGCAAATCCCGGCCTAAATTCCATCTAAAAGTCCCACCCCCCAACGACATATCGCGCTTATAAACAGAGAGTGACGAACCCTTGAAACCTGTCCGAACCCAAATACGAATTATAATTCTCGGAATAGTTTAGTAAGATGATATTATTTTCTCGGGGGATAGTTGTATGTTCGGGGGGTCGGTTTGGATGGGTTTTGTTTTCCTAAGCAAACATAATTTTAATGCGCACCGTTTTAGCTGGATCACGGCCAGACCGTACACATGCAAGTTAGCAAATTGTGTTTGCAAGAGCCGCGCGCTATCGATTATGCCGAACAAAGTGAGGACAAAACGATGCGTTCGGACACCGTGATAACTAAAATCCGGAAAGGGACTGGTCCCCCACAAACCCCCATTCCACTCAATATCCACCCCAGAATCAATAACTAAAACATTCCTATATCATTCGGCAATAAAAAATATTCATTGCTACATTCTACATT
>JAODAH020041662.1:0-10063 GCA_027574865.2 Coproporus ventriculus | reverse complement strand
GCTGTAGTTACTCCAGGCATATCCTATGCCTCCAAAATTTCAAACAATAAAGAGGGAGAATGTCTAAGAAACCAAATTAAAGCAATTCTAAAT
Source organism: Coproporus ventriculus (assembly GCA_027574865.2). Lineage (NCBI taxonomy): Eukaryota > Metazoa > Arthropoda > Insecta > Coleoptera > Staphylinidae > Coproporus > Coproporus ventriculus. The sequence continues at coordinate 9,970 of JAODAH020041662.1, read as the reverse complement.
GAAGAAATCGGTGAGATTATAAGGAAAGAACTCGCAAAATGGCAGACAACGAATCAATAATTCTCACAAACTGGAATGCAGGAGGCATTAAATCGCGCCTAGAGGAGCTAAAACAATGCCTCCTAGAAACTAATTCCTCAATATGCACAAAAACTGAAACCTTGCTAAAAGATAAAATTTAAAACAAACCTCACCAATAGGTCCCAAACCACCAAGCAAGGGCCCCCCCAGTTACCCTTCATTGGCTGAATAGCCAGAATAAGGGAAAGCCAGCTAAGAAAAAAACAAAAATAGTTGTTAACATACGTTTGTATCTCACACTAGCGTGTTGTCATTTTCGTCATTCCCTTCGCATGAAGTTAAAAGAATTTAATCAAACCACTGATTAAATCGAAACTTCTAACATAGATTATTGCCTGTATTGTCCCAAAATTCTGTTATTGTCTTTAATAATGCTTCCTACCATTCTGCACAAATGAACAAAAAACCCAATAGTTCTTCAAATAAAGAACAAATCTAAAATTTCTTGTTAGAAAACGATTTATATTTTGAAGAACACTATTCGAAAAAACAACTTTTAGAAGTATTGGCAACTACAAAATTTGAAAAAAAAAATCAAAATTGATAATTTGGCAAAAGAACTAAGACATTCCGTTTTACGACTTCCTCACTACCATTATGTTTTTAACCCAATAGAATTAATTTGGAATCAACTAAAGAGAAATGCGAGGAAGTGTAATACTGCTCCAAAATTTAATAGCGACAGTATTAATATTATTAAGCAAGAAACTTCAAAAATTACTAAGGAGAATTGGTTAAATTGTATAGGTCATGCCAGGAAAGAGGAAATTATTTATAAGGAAAAACTAGTGACAGAATTATTAATTGAAATGCGAATAGTTACTTTTTCGACACCTATAAAATACATATTTTCAAGTAACATTTTATTTTCATTATTAAATTTCATTCTTTTTCAAATTAAATATCTATTAAAAATTTTAAATAACTAATTTTTTATTAAGTTATTTATATTTATTATTATCTTTAATGTAACTCACATTATTTTTTAATTTATTGAATATATAATTCATAATTATAAATCTACAGTGCCATAGAATGCGAATCTATTCCGAAAAGCAACCGTCCGGTACCGACTATTTATGGAATAGCCTAATATTTTCATTATTGCTGAACAGATTAAATGAAAAATTGAAGAATTTTATGTTACGGTTAGGTTAGTAGACGTAAGATACTTGTTTAAATTTCTTCAATATTTATTAATTTCAACTTAAAAAACTTAAATATTTTTTTAGTAATTCTAGGTGGATCAACCGATGAAAATGTATTAAATTCTGCCATTTCTCATTACTCAACTTTAAATATTAGAGGTATTTAATTTACAAACATCATTTACAAAAAAAAGAAAGAAAATCAGTGGAAATAGAGCTTTATCAATTTATTTCAATAGACAAGTCAATTGAAGAAGAATCCAGAAATGAATGTGGAAAAGTGAATCTAGTTACTGCGGTTTTGAGTGTGGATTTCAACATTTCAACATAATTGGTGAAATACGAAAAAATTTAATGAGTACTATCAAATTAAAGTGCAAGTAAGAATAAATGCTACATATGCTTGCAACTTGTAAATTTTCTTCTTTAGAATTTGTAATTACATAGCCACAATAAAAACTGACGATTCTGATGAATCAAAAATGGATGTTAATTTATCAGTAACATCTAGAGCATATGCCGGAGGCGTTGGATATAATATAATGGAAGATATACCGTACATGACAAATAAAACTTTTGCACAATGTAAGAAAAAACTTCAATCAGGTATGAAAAAAATGTTCATATGTTGGATATACGCTATAAAATATTTTAATATTTTTGTGGTCTACGAAACTGCATTGGTTGAAATGGAAAAGAGTGCAGCTGAAAAAGCACATTTTGCACGTGAAGCCGGAGAGGTAGATTTTGATGGAGTTCCTCTAATTACTGTTGTAGCGGATGCAAATTGGGCCAAACGCTCGTACAAAAATAAATATGATTCCTTATCGGGAATGGTCAGTATATGTAATAATTTAATGACTTTTTTTATCATAATATTACATTTTGTAAGCTGTTATTGTTGGTCACAGAACCAAAAAAGTATTATATGTAGGAATAAAAAATAAATTATTGTCTTGTCTGTGCTCGAGTAGAGAATTGTAAACAAACACCGTTTAAACACGTATGTTTTAAAAATTGGACAGGAAGTTCCTCTACGGTGGAAGCAGCTAGTATACTTGAAGGTTTTACGTTGAATGAACATGTGTATGGAATCAGGTATGTAGTTTTGTTACTTGAATGAAAATTGTAACACTATGTATTCGAATATTGATTACCAATGAATATTTTAGGTACAATAAGATAATTTCTGATGGTGACAGTCAGAGACAAGGATGAGACTGGCAAGTTGCATAGCAAATTTTTTTCTCTTTTTACTGTCTCTTTCTAACATTAAAATTTTCAATGAATAGGATATCTCTATCATTCGGTTGCTGATTTACACAGATGTCGTTGAAAATTTGTAAGGTAACCCTGAATTTACCATTTTAACGAACTTTAGTGTCAGTTTTCAACGTGGTTAGAAAACATCTAATCAGATTTGCAAAAATTCACTTGCATTCTAACTTTTGTGTTTATTGGTGTGCCGTGCTAATTTATATCGAGTCTTTTTAAAGGCCGATATAACATTTTATTTAATTTTGTTGTTTTTAAGTTTGTACTTCTAAACCCGGAACGAATTTAGCAAGCAGAACCTACCCCTAATTCGATTCAATCAACGTGTGGTATCACTAGAAGAACACCAAATGGATTTGAGGATTAAATTTTTCCTGTAAGTGCTTTCTATGTTTCTTAGAGGTAAATTTACTGAAAATTCAGATAGCGATAGTGATAGTCCAATTGAAATAGACAAAATATTTGTTATTAAAAGAGATCGAAGTAGATCTCCTTTAACTAGAAAAATGACTACAGAAAATACTGTACCCACTCTTAAAAAAGAGTATCTTAATATGATTCCCGAATTATCCGGAGAAAGCGAGTTGCTTCCACGATTTATAGAAAACCGTGAAAAACTTGTATTCAAATTTTGTAATGCCGTAAATTATGAGGATTTTTTAAATGAATATTTAATCTCAAGTATATTAGTGAAAACTAAAGGAGGTGCAGCCTAAATAATTTCAAATTGTAATGTAAAAAGTTCTGTAGCGTGTTAACTACAAATAAGTTTTATAAAACTGCAGTTTGCTGATATTTTCATATAAAATGGGTAAGGGGAAGTTTTGAAATGGACATTTTTAAACCAAACGAGTTAATCAAACACTGATAACATTTATTTTTCAGAATTCAACAAGATTTTAATAAATTGGCATTTATTTCAAAACGAACGAAGAGAAAAATGTCTATTTCATGTATGTGTTAGATATTTGCAATTTCATAGTAGAAACTGCTACTGGGATTTTGATTATTAAAGAGACAAACAATGAGTAACCATACAAGTGAACAAAAGGGAAATCAATGGATACAGTCTTGGGACTAATACCCTTCAAATAACTCGTAATGATAATTCCCGCATATTTTTACTACTATTCCCAACAGTGGCGTATCTACTGCTGGTGCAGCCCCATTCGAGTTTTTTTTTGCTTGTTTATTGTTACTTAAGTAATTACTTTTTCAATGAGATGCTTAAAATCTTTGGTAACAACTTTACTTTGTTTTTAACGGGATTGGCAAAGAAATGTAATTTATTGCAGTTTTGGAAAACTGTCGATTTTTCTTGCTTTCATGTTTTGAAAAGGGCCTAACTGAAAGTCTTGTTGTAAATAATTTATAACTTTTCAACGTAACTTTAAGGAAGAATCCAAATTACAGTCGCGTATGGATTTCTCCTGAAGGCCACATTTTGAAAAAACGTATAAAATGTATATGTTATACATACTGAACAAAAACTTATAACAAATAGTTACATAAGTTCTACATGTAAATGTTCGAAATGTGTAAATGAAAATGCAGTGTTCAAAAACATTTTTGCGCTTCTTCCCTTTTTTGTACTTGTAAGCAGGAGCCCCGACACCGATCCTGCACCGGGGCCACAGGAGGGATCGTGACGCCACTGGAGAATGCACCGCCAACTCAAGGCCGTTATCATGTGCCACCCAAAAAACAGAAGGACCCAAACATTACCCACAGTTTTGATGAGAATTAAACCGATTTGGAGAGAGGATATGAACTGCACGTTAGTTGAAATCATGTTGGGCCAGAGTCTACGATTGCCAGGCGACCTCTTGCGTAATCAAAGCCACAAGGAAGATACTGCTCTACTCTACTCGTAAAGAAACTGCGCAAAACCCTTGAAAGCGTGAAGCCAACTGACCCAGTGCGCCATGGTGCCAGAAAAGTTTTCATGCTGGAACTACCATACCGTAGACCTTACAAGGTGTTAAAAAGAACCGACAAAACTTTTATGCTACAGTGCAATGAGCGTGAGATGACGATATCCATTGACAGGTTTAAACCGGCGTACGTGCTACTAGAGGATCAAAGTTCGAAATAATCAGAGGAACCAGAGAATCAATTTCCGCAATCACTGGAGGAACCTTCTCAGGAAATTAACGCACAAACAACGCATACAAGGAACGGAAGGCGTGTTCGATTTTGCCAGCATATCAAGCAGGATTCTAATGAAAATCTGGCAAAGGGGTACTATGGCTTCCTACGATATGTTTATTCAAAGCTGTAGCACCTCCATTACACATTTTAATTGGTGTCACGCTGAACTTGCAAAATATATTCCTCTCCTTTCATTCCGTTCCCAGAAATGTTTTCCTACGTCTATAAATCCAAATTTACTCCCATACCTTTCATAACCGCACCATATGTGACACCATTAATAAATTGTTATAATTTTGTACTTATGTTTTACACGGTAACCACCCACAGTACACCACCTCATTATAGCCAAGCAGTTAGAAATGAACTAGAGCCTGACTTAACGGCTCCGGATTTTTTTTCCCCGGGGAACAATAAAAGGATTAGTTTATAACAGCCAACAAACAAGGGACGATATGAGACAACGAATTCGAAATACCTTTGACCATGTTAACATAATAAATTAATTGTTTAAATAGAGTTAGATTGAATTAATGTTCAGGCGCAGCGGGACAACTATAAACCCGCTCCCGACCCCACTTGAGTAATTTGGGACCTTTACAATCACATGACTTAATGCATAAATTATCAAGCTATTAAGTAATTATTGATTATAATCAATCAAAAATAATTTTTGTTTAATATATGCTGAAAATTTGTTTGCTTTCTCTCAATTCTGAAAGGAGTTAAAGGGGATGGCGGTAAGCTTTAAAACACCTGGTACAAACTCCTTGTCTCAACTCACTCTTATTTCATCGCCAACCACTATGTAAGTAAGAAATATAAAAATATATTATATATTGTTTTCACTCGGTAACCAATTCACAATGTTGCAAAGTCACTCCGTGAAAATGTTCGAAGTGTGTGAAATTATTCCATCTCCAAAACGAGGCCAGAAAATTAATTTGCGTGGATTCTTGATGGTAAAGGAATCGAGAAGACCTCGGAAATTTACCGACCATAATCATGCTCCAGAAGTAAGTTCTACTCTACTTAGTAAATGTGTTATGGCAATCAAAGTGCAATCTGAAGAAATTAGGGAATTGTCTTGCCAAGTAATTCAAAATCAATTTGTCGCCCTTCATCCAAATATAATGCTATATATGTGCTTTTTCTATCATAATGGCCACCTATTTAAGTTCCTTAAGAGTTCCAAAACCATGTTTAAAATTGTAATACAATCCCTTTCTCAAAGTTTATTTAGTTCCATAATTTTTTTCCGTACAAAGGGACGAAATCACATCTTTTCAGCGAAATATTTCCAGTGCAGTGGTTCTCGTATGCCCCTGCTCTCCCCACTTCCTCTCTAGTCGCTTCAACGTACTTATCTTTGATTTATCAGTCGCTTTGGCGAGCTCGCCTAAGCGCCGTGTCGTTTCTATTTCCTTTCATATTTACCACATGAAAAGTGCCTACTTATCGATAGTAATGAGTAAAAAATGATCGATTTCTGTCTATGATAAAATGAAAATACCGAAAGAGGTCGATGACCATCTCGACTATACAAAAACGCAAATAGCAAAAAAACTTCAAATTCTTTTATCAAATCTTGCAACGATCGTCAAAAAAAAGACAAGAAACTGAAGATAACTTCATGACGACTGGACCAAGCAGCACCAAAAGATCACGAGCGCAAGATGGCCAATTTCTGGATATGGAAAAAGCTTTGTTTGCCTAGTTTCAACAAAATCGGGCTATTTAAATTCCCATTAGTGGGCTTATGCCGCAAGAAAAAGTCCAACATTTTGGAGGGCAAATGAATGTCACTGAAGATTTCAAGGCGTCAATAGGATGACTTCAAAAATGTCAGACATCCGCTTGAACAATATTCGAATTGAATTCTTTCCTGCCAATTGTACAAGTCGTCTTTAGCCACTTGATCTAGGCATCTTCAAAATCTATACATATGTATGTATGTATGTACATTTTGTTGTTGTTTAATATATTTATTTTTCTTTTTGAAGTTGGCACTACAACATATGCGTATGTTGTAGATAAGTTTTAGTTTTTTAAGTTGAGAGTGAAGTAACAAATTGCATGGTAACGTGTCTTAGACACAACATTTAGTTTAAGTTTGTAAAGTGTTATTGAATAAAACATCAGTGTTTTAACTGTAAATCCTCTCTGTTAATTAACCACATTATCAACATCAACACATTTAACACCATATTATCCCAATAAAAAATCTCAAGATTAAAACTTATAATTCACTTACGCGCAATATTCACTTATACGAATAATTTTTTGTTCCCCCTCATAGTCGTATAAGTGAAACTTCACTGTATACACTTAAAAATATATTGCAGTTCACATCTGGCTTGTATCAAGAGCCGGAAGTGAAAGTGAGCAGTGGTGAGTGATACAGACAAAGCTTGAAGAATTAAGGGTACCAAAGTACCTCAGGAAAATAGTGGGGGACGGAAAAAGATTCTGCATCTTGTGAGGACAATTTTGAATACATCCTCTATGTAAATTAGTTCTTCAACCAAAAATCTAAAATCTTTAGGTTATTAAAAACATTAAGAAAATTAAATTCCATCTTTTATTTTCACTGCCATGACCCTGCAAGTATCAAAGGTTCTTTTGAGATGCGCCATCTTGTGAAACATTATACAAGATGGAAGCTATAGTTTTTAAACGAGATTTGTATATGTAAATGTGAACCTTTTCAATTTAAACAAACGAATACATTTGAGGCAAATTCTTCAACTCAACAACATGAATTTCAGCTTGTAGATTGATAAAGCAAAATAAACCCAGGCCAAGTATATGAACCTGCCACCTAAAATAATAACAATTGAAAAATAAGTAATTGAATCATCACATTGACGTCCAGATATGTTAAATAACACAGTGAATATATTCTACATCTCTCCGAACTTACCTTCATTATGTTACTATCATTTCACTTGTATTTTGTTGCATTGTAGAATGACTTCATACAAATTAAGTTACATAATTTGCAAATAAAATAATTAAAACAATGCATATTTTTTGTAAGCAAAGTTAATATTTGCAATATTACTGTAACCCCCAAAAGTAGTTTTCACCTACATACTTGTAAAACAATTGAATCTCATTTTGAAAATGACCAAAAATGCAATATACCACAATAGCAAAACAAGTTAAGATTCAATTCAAATTTTAAAATAATATTTACAATATACTGAAAGTTAATCCTTTATTATATCTTGAAATAATTTTTAAATTCCTTTTTTTTCTTTATCTCTGTATAATGACTGAATTCAATAAACAAAAATATGTTAAAGACCATTTCTTTCAATAATTACAAAAAGTTGACAAATAGTAGCTAAATGAAATTCAAGAAAATGAAAGTTTGATGTAAAAAGTAATTAAGTACCACAACTGCAAGAATGAAGCAAATTGAATATGATATAATTCCATACTTAGGGTTAATTTAGAAAACATGGTTGTTCACCAAAAATATCCAGAAGTAACAATAATTTAAATTGCTATTTTAAAAAGACTAACCCAAAAACCACAAAATGAATAACTACAAGTTAACACCAATCCAACAACATCAGAGAAGTCAGAAATAATAATTGTTTTAGCATCGTAGATGACAAATAAACAATAAAGAATATTAGATTGCACATTCTAATTAGGCAGTGCAAATCATGAAGAAACATAAGATAATTTAATATAAGTTTTGGATTAAACTCGAGGAATTTTAGGATTATACAGGAATCTTTAGGGTAATCATTTTTTTTTACTGCAATGCTCTGAACTTTGTGCATGCCTAATAATATTCTCATCAAGCATAGTGCCCAATTAATATTTTTAACAATGAAGAATTGCTGTTTTGTCGATTTTTGTTCTAAATCTTCACAATGTTAGATGTTCATGTTGCACTTGTAAGAGAAGTGTAAAGCAAAGCTTCAATGGCAAAATAAATTCCAGCAATATAAATTTGTTTAGATATATAAAATTTCCACCAGCCATGTTGAATATTAAAATTGTCGTAACAATGCATTGCAGTAATATTTTGATCAGTATCTATATTGCTCTGCATTATTTTTGTTTGATGATTTAATTCCAGTCATCTTCAATATTGATAAATCCATACTTCTTAAAGATTTCATTTCTTCTGTTTATCATCTGAAATTAAAGAAAAAAAAATTATAAAGTGTTCAATCTAGTTGTTTGAAAATATATTAAAAAAATGCAGATTTAGACATTTCAAAATTCTGCCATTCATTTGATACATAAACATAACAAGATTAACAAGTATGCCAAAAATAATAAATTTAAATTCGTGGTGCTGGAGGTACAAGGAATTAGTGATAAAAGGTAAAAGTGTTTACTGTACTGAATGCGCAAAAAAGGTAAGTTAATAATATATTTAATGGATGTTAACTTTTAAATTTTCTTTATAAATTTAAGAACTTTTCCTATATCTGAATCAGAACTAGAAATATATCAATTGTTCACTATGCAAAAAAATACATAATTACATTCACAACAAAAAATTGTTTTGCAAATTTTATATAAATGTAGGTAATGGTACTTTTTTAACCAATTAATTAATATTTTTCTAGTCCTGATACTCATATAAGAAGAGTCCTAAGATTTTAATATAATTTTTTTTCAAACTGAAAAAAGTCCGTGCACAGGGTAGAAAAAATCCTGAAGGACAGAAATCTACAAGCAGTGTTTACCAAATCTCGAATTGCCACCACAACAATGGTAACGTGGTGGGGTACGTGGCTAATGACAGCAAGTTTTTATGCAGAAAAATTTATTAAAAATTAAATACTGCATTTTACATTTGCCCCAAGATAATATATCAACAGTTAAACAAACCCAAGACATAATACAGAAAAAGGAATAGCTACAGCAGTTCAGTTACATAAAGGGTAACTTCAATAATAGGGGAGACCGGGGCTAGACTGCACACAGGCATATTTTCTCATTTTCGAATAATTAGTGCCTCGAGCTACATATAGTTTTGGCAATTTTTTTTTTTTTAGTTAAATACCATTAAAACGAATATCTACATAAAATTTGAAAGAAAACTGTATTTGTTAACAGCAAAAAAAAATTTTGTACTTTTTCTTGGCATGAAAGTATCCAGACCCGCGATTTTGATATTTTTAATGAATGTGTGCTTGAACATAATAAACTATATATTTATTTTTAAATGGGTGAAAAATCTTTTGAGCCCTTATGTACATTATGTCGTATCAAGATTAATTTTTTAGAACGATAACGAGAACTGAGATGGGTCAATTTTTCCCATTTTTTTTGGGCAAGTT
>JAODAH020041621.1:0-11236 GCA_027574865.2 Coproporus ventriculus | reverse complement strand
TTTTTTCGGAAAATATACCTCTCTCGAAAACGACGCATATCATAAGTACCACCTATACGTGAATTTATCTCAATAGTTGACATTCATATCATAATGTTGTCCTTAGCAACCAACTTGCCTTGCCCTTTAACGTAACATTTGGTGATTCAAAAAAATAACAATTTTGAAACATCTAATTAATAAAAAATAGTGTTCGTAACTCGAGGAAAAATGCAAATATCTTCGCTCGTGCTTTAGGGTAAGAGCAGTACGCGGCGAGAGTCTAGTTCTTGATGATAGCAAGCACCGCACCGACAGGCTAATGATGTTATCACTGCTTTAAGCAAGAGTATAGCAGAACGCAGTGAGAAGCTAGTGCTGAAGATATAGACTCAAATATAGTATAATACGATATCTTGCATTGATTTGGTTCCAAAATATGAAATGCAACGAAATAAGCTTGGATCTGATGACGTATGCCATGAAACGTACCAATCACAGTAATCGCAGCGAGGCTTGCCGCTCGCCTTGCGAAAAAAACAAAAACATCCATATAAACTCTTACTATCCTCTCTTCTTGTACAGCACAGCTCCGTACAATTTAATGATATTGTTGTTGTCTTCATCGACATAGGCTCTTCCCCTCAAGCGCCAGACTCTCGCCGCGTACTACTCTCACTCTTAAATAAGGACTTATATGGACTCAATTTTTGATTTTTAAATTAAGGAATTTTTATTTTTTAAGCCGATTTAACCGTACCTAACTAGATTTTTTCTTATTGCTTGAACGGTCAGGTGAATAATTTTACTATTCATAATATAAAGCAAGTTTCCAATTGCTTCATAATTGTATTATTTGTAAATTTACAAATTTTAGTTGATTGTGCTCTATATTTTATCAATAGACTTCATAAACAAAAAACCCACGAAAATTAATTACCAGATTTGTATTTAAATTCTAGAATAATAAATCATAACACGCGGTTGCTCGATGTCCATCCACGCGCCAAAACATAAACATAATTCTGAAACTCAACATCAAAATTTTTCAAAAATTTCTTCCTAAACCAATCAAACTTAATTTCACTCATCCTATAAAGGCGGTTCTCGACGATTAATATATTCTGACTTTACAAAAAAATATTTTTCTCAGTATGCTTTTTAAGAAAATTTTTGCATTCAAACCGTTTACGCTATATCAGTAGGAACCGTAAAAGGACAAATAACACGGTCGATTTGTCACATGTATAGAATGAGTAACACCAAAACATATAAAAAATATTCGAGAGTATGAATGAGGAGAGTTATGCCATCTGTATCATTTTATAACAAGCTAAAATGCTTGTATATACTAGTAATTCTTTATTCAATAGTATAAACTGTAAATCGGCAGGTCGCCTAGGTGTAGCCATTCTGCAAGCATTCAGACTCTGTACGTTAATGAAATTCGCTTTATGCAGATTTAATTTTTACATGTTTCCGATTCAAGGATCTGGCACACTAGAACAGGACAGGTGCAGGGTAGGAACAGGACAGGTGTAGGGTAGGAACAGGACATGTGTAGGGCAGGAACAGGACAGGCACTGATCGGGAACAACCCGTAGATCGTTGAATCCAGTTCCTTCCCTGTGTTAATGCGCACACTGGCATAGGAAAATGACGTAAGTCAATATCGTCAATATTTTGTAATAACAATTTTTACCCTACGAGTTTCGCTATACTAAAACTTTATCAAGCGTTGCATTACAATTAAATAAAAATTGTTATTTTTTAGAATTTTAAACACATATAAAAGGGTTTTACTCAAATACTAGATATGAATTTCAACCAAGTCAATCCTAAAAATATAAATAATTATTAAGAAAAATGAGTCATCAGTAATATTCCTAAATTTTCATTAAACTATCAATATTTATCAAAAGCATACATTAAAATGATTCATTGTTAATAATCATTAATAATAATTTTGAAAATTTTAATAATTAAATAATTATTCGTATTTCTAAGAAATTCAATGAGGAAATATTCCGATTATTTTCTGGGTTTACGCCTACAAGTTAGGCAATATTCATACTTTCGTGAATGCTTGGAATCGAAAAATGTCCTATCCATTTCCTGTCCTGTCCTGGGCATGTCCTACCCTAGCGTGCTATGATCTATCCCGGCCTGTGCACGTCCGTTTCCTGGCCCGTGCCGTCCCGTCATGTCATGTGCCTGTCCTGTCTAAATGTGCGCACTCTCATTTAAAAACATGGAATAGAAAAAAGTTCCCGTCCTGTTAATGTACTGGTCCTGCGCCTGGCCTATGCTAGTTTGCCAGATCCTCCATGCTCTCCCGACATAATAAGTTGCCTACCATTTAAAAGGCAATTTGTGTTCATATTTGGCCTATTTACGATTTACAGAAGAACTTAGTACACAAGGTAGGTAGAGGTTATAAGTATGGCTATAAGGTAGCCTCGATTTCAAAACAATGGTTACATCTACGGATCCTAGATAGAGTCCGTAGTTAGTCATTGGCCTAGTGGGCCTGGAATTAAAGTGGACTGAGTAGTATTGTCTATGGTTTGAGCGCATCGGCCGTACAGCTTTTAATTGGAATTATTTTAAAGGAGCACGCTTCCAGGCCAATGATATCACGCAGAAAGGCAACAAAGGAAGATAGGAACCGAGGCTACCTATAGAATCCTCTTTACTTACCTTGCTTAGTACAATCATTGCAGCTTACATTTGAAACGACCCCACTATTATAATAAATAATAAAAGTAAATAGTATTTCAAAATCTATAAGATGGCGCCAGTGAACATAATAAATAAATTTACAATTTCTTTTTAGCCAACTTAATGTTTTTTAAACTATTTAAATTGGATTTTGATTAATTACAATTGATTAAAAAATCCGAATTATAGCGAATTTTGTTTTACTAGATTTCTTTTAAGTACCCCAAGGATGTTATAAAGAAAACTACAAAACTCTAAAGCCTTTCATCATTCAGGATACCCGGAACTGCTTTTTTAAACTGAACTCCTACAAAAATGTAAGTCATGAGTTCGATATTTTTTTCTGAGGTTTTTATTTTTCAATAAAATTGCAATTTTCCTTAAAAATCACATTTTCTTTCAAATATTCAAATATAAAAATGTTGCAATGTCAGAGATATATTCAATAAATAACAGTTACCATGGTAACTAAAAATGTTTTTGGTACATTACAAATAGAGTTATACATTCCCATAGCGATTTATACAATACCATCGCGATATTCAAAGATAGACTAACACTTTATGTTACTTTAAAATCAAAAACTTTATTTGCTGTTAATATTAATCAAGATTTTATTGAAGTCGCTTGTTACTCGCCTAGTTTGTCCAGATTCGTTCCATAAAGAATCAGTTTGCTGATCTGACAATTAACTGTTTCAAATCTTAAAAATTTATAATAATCAATTTAATAGATTAATCATTAAGAAAAATTAACAACTCCAGTATTGTTTGACCTTTTTATAATAATTATTGTGCGAAAAATTTTATCACTTCTATATCACAATAAATTATCATGTTTTTCTTGTTCTTATAACAAATCAAGCAAATTTAAGATAACTCAAATCATACTGTGATAAGATTTATGCAATCCGCAAATTATTCAAAATTTTTTTAATTTGAATAAAATTTATTTTAATACTGTATTTAGAAAGAAATATATAAATAGAAAGAAGTAATTACAAATAAAATACTGCAAATTATCTTGATCCTCCTGACCGAAGAATTTGAGTTTGAGTTAATTAAACAAAATAAATAACTTAATAATTCATAGGAACTTAGTACACTTTATATTAACTTTCTTTGTAAAAGTGAGGGGAAAATTAATCCGGAATATCGCTAAGTTGAAATCCGCCGGGTTTTCTGTACATTCTTTCTTCTATGGGTAATTCACCAATTAAGAACCTTTTAAGTTGATAAATAGAATTTAAACTATGACCGGAACCTCTGAAGGCTACAGAAGCGTCTCTTCCCGCATATTCCAGTAATATATCACTTCCACCTGGGTGCTACAATAAAAAAAACTTGTTTGTGACCTCTTGATAAAAATATATTTTTTTTTATCTTACCTCGTCTAAAAATTTGGTTAGATCATAAATTCTATCGTAAATCACCATCCAACAATCTTTTTGTTTATCATGCCAAGAAACTTCATCCAAAGAAATAATTCTCTCTCCAGGTTCAGGTTTGATTAATTTACCTTGGCTGTTGAGTCTAATCAAAGATAAGAGCGATTTGACTACGCTAGTGCTAGTTTCGACCATCGTGCTGCTTTTGATTAGTTTTTGTGAGAGGTCGCGCTATTTATATAACGCTAGAGGGCTGACGAAATCATGCAAATTGATTACTTATTAGGTCCGCGCGCAACTTTTCACGATAAGGGACGGAGAAAGATATTGTGAAAATTGCATAAGAAAAATAAAAAAGTAATAATATAACATCCTAAGTTTATAATTATTAAGAAAAAAAAACAGAGATTGAAAATATTATTAAATAGATTGTATAAATATTTTGGAATTTATCGTTCGATATTTTTACGTCAATATTATTATTATATTTACACTTTCAATACGTATGAACAGATCAAACACACCCATCGATGTATGATGCTTAAAAATACGTAATGTGTGTCACTGGTTTTTGGTGTTTTTTGTATTAAATACGCAAATTGAATTTGGAAATTTAATTTTTGATGATGAAATTGATTTCAAAAAATTCATGCGTTTATAAAATTGGGTTTTCCACATTATTTAATATTTACATATATGTATGTGTCAATATGTTAATTCCTAAAATATGAAATTGTAAAAAGTTAAAATCGAAGCAACAAATGTTAATATGTTAATACCTATATTAAATTTTTAAATTATTATTAGGGTGGATATTTCTGAGGTTTAAAAGTAATTTTTAAGAATTATATTAAAGGAACGCTCAGAAACCAGAAAGTCAAAGTTTGGACCTCCAAAAACTGGGCTTTGTTTTTCTAAATTGTCCTATTTTTCGCATTTTCCATTTTAAAGTATTTAATTTTTAGAATTTTAAATTCTTGGTTTTTAAAGTTATTTCAGTTTGCATTATCTGATTTTTTATTTCTTGAATTTTTAAGGTTTCGAGTTTTTAGTGATTGCCACGGTTTTTGAAACGTTTAAAAAGGTTGAACAAAATTTTTCCTTGTCCCAAAAAAAAAAAAATTCTTCAGTACGGTAAGACTTCAACATGGGTGTACACAACTCCTTAATAGTGGAATAGAGAATGAGATCCAGCACCCTTCAACGTTAATCCTGCTTCCTTGAGATGAACTCTGGACAGCATAACCTCTCTGAATCGGGGGACGGCTAAGAAGATTAAAATTGCCAATGCAGTAAGGTTACATGTCCTGAAGATTTCTAAGGTGCTGGGAGCTGTTGGTGACTTTCATAGCCCAAATTAAGGCCATAAGCATCGTTCTGAGGATTGAATGGTTTCTCGGTTAAATATAGCCTCTTTTCAACTTCGGTGCTTGAAGTTCCTGCATTCGGATGTTTTGAGCCCTCATATTGCGAGAGTTTCATACAACAGATTTTTTGTAGTTGCACCAAGAAATAGACAAAATAAGTTCTGACGTTTCAAGTTCCATCAAGTGTTTAGAGTGCGCAAAGCGCGAGGTTAGAAATTGGCTTAAGCGAACGATACCTTGAGGATATTGGGTTGAATCCTCTAGTATCTTACGCTTTATTAAAGTTCTGAGGCTTTGGACGTCAATTTCCCAATACATCGGGGAAACAAAAATTCTCCACAAAATAACAAAAACAAACAAAGACCTTGTTGGAACCGAAGCGGTAAATAACTTAAGGACGGAGGATATGGAAGTTGTGAATGTCGAGGCCGAGGATAAGAAGCTTTTAGCATCTTTAAACTTAGCCGAGGTCATAAGCAAAGTTCAGAATCTCAATAATAATTTCAACAATGACAAATTGAATGAAGTAAATGAATGGTATAGAAGATCTCATCCATATTTAAAAAAGGTGTCATAATATACGTACGAAAAAGGAAGTTAGCTCAACTCATCCTTCGCACTTCAGGCCTACTACCTTACTACTTGTTATTGCAAAAATACTAGAAACCCATATAAAAATAAACTGCACGAGCAGATTGCTGAAGCCAATTTGGCTTCAGTACAAATAAGTCCACAATACACCCTTTTATTACACTCACTTCCAATTTATAATGTGCACATCTCCAAAGTAAAAAGACTGCAGTGCTATTATTAGATGTTAATAAAGCATTCGACTCGGTATAGCATAACGGACTGTTTTATAAAATGGAGACTACTTTCTTTGTGATCGTTCTGCTCAGGTACGAATAAGGTCTGCGCTAGCAATCTTTATAATACCTGAACAAGGTACCCCACAAGGATCACCATTGTCTCCGCTATTAAGTAGTCCATTTTGTCATGACTTTTATAATATACAGCCCAAATTTGTTAATCCAAACGCATACATTTTACTGTATGCAGACCACACAGCTCTCATTTCGCATGGTAAATCTTTACAAAAAATCCATGGAAAACCTAAATCTTTAACATCTAGCATCGAAGCATGATTTAATGAGTGGCGTTTCTTTAAATCCCCAACGATTATGTTACATAATACAGTAATCAGTTCTCAATCCACAGCAAAATTTCTGGGGATGAATTTCAATAAACACGCCAAAATTATGAAACAAAATGCCATGAAAAGAGCAAAATATTTTAGATCGTTAACCTTTAAAAATCAAGGAATTTCGACAAAAACGGCAAATACTTTGAAATGTACTCCACGAGAGTAGATCAGTATAATTTGATAAGTAAAAGTCAAGAAAGTATTAATTATTGGGAACCAACGCTCTACAACAAATTAAAGCTCAGCTGAAAGCAACAGCAAAACGTAAATATTTCCATAAGAGACTTTCTGAATTTTAACTTCTAATTCCAAAATCAATTTATTTCATATAAACTTACCTTACCTTGTCAGATACCATATTTTAACCTGCGATATAATTTATATAATTATATCAAATTTTGTTTCTTGCAATTTTTAATAGTTAGCCATGTGCATTCATTATTGTTATTAATGGCTTATTGTGATTTGTAACCTTTATAGTGTTACCCTTTGTTTACTGATTCAGCCAAAACCACATATTAAATAGGTAAATTATTATAATTATTACTACAACTTATAAAACCATTTGCCGACCGATGATCCATAATTATAATTAGAATAAGGTTATAATTGTTATTAGTAGGTACAGTATGTGTGTTTTCTATCTCACGAATGAAAAATCGGATTAAAAAATTGGATGATGTAAGAACCTTTTTACACCATGCCCGCAACACATTGTATTTGACTTTAAAAATTCTGATTTTCAAATTTTCTTTTTTATATTATTCCAAATTATTATTTTTTAAAATCTGTTTCATTTATAAATAAATAAAAAAAAAATATAACCGTGTTTGGGTAAAATTAAATGTTTGTGAGCTTATCAACGCTATAAAAATTTTATGTATGTAAAGTATGTTCAGCTTTCTTGTAAACACGAAACGCTTCATACAATCGAGTTTAAATTTGGTACACAGTTTATAGACCAAAACAGGAAATTCTCTAGTTATTTTGGGAAAAAACGCCATTCTTTTCCATTTAGAGAAAATATATTTTATTTCGACAACAACGCTTGTTGTATCATTCATTTATCTTCAAAATTAAGAGAAATGTTAGTAAATTTATATTTTATGACGTCACATATTAGTTTACGAAAACATACATTCTTTAAATGATATCAGATTTTTTGAATAAACAGCGCTTTTTATCAGTAAGTATGTCGTGCTTTTTGTGGTAGAAATGTAACCAATTTTTAACATATCACTTCACTTTCAATTAGTTGTACTACAGATAGTACTAAAAATCGTACCGACTATGGGCTGCTAAAATATCTAACATAAAATAAAAAGATTAATTGATAAATCTGTGATTACAACTTGACAACTTAGTTAGGGATTTATTAAGAAGATTTTAACTCGGATCTATGAATGTCCAAAAATTTTATATGGTAAACCTATTTGAGAAGTATTATCAAGACTTCTCCGCATGTATTTTACATCTTTGATAAATAAAGCTAAATTATTTGTTGTTGACAATTTCTAAAACAAAATTAAGCATATGTGCTTTTAAAACATGCCAAACAGGTCATTAGTATGTACTAAACATCATATTATCTCTTATAAGATAAAAAAAATTTAAATTAATTATGCAATTATTGGAAGCACGTGTGTGTACTGATAAAAAAATACGAATCATTACTTTTTTTCTATTTACTCATTTTGCGAAAAATTATTTCTGTATTCACAGAAATGATTTATTTAAACATAATTTTATTGTATTATGGTTCGACTCAAATAATTTTGTAAAAATTATATTTAATTAAACGTTAAAACCACATAACATTTGTAGTATTACACACATTTGTAGAATGCAAAATAACAAATTTTGTAGCACATTGATAACAATACATCAATATTTTTATCAGGACAGAAAAAATAGAAAATTCTAGAAATAAAAATTTAAAAAATCGAAAATAGAAAAATTTAAAATACTAAAAAAAATGAAAAAATGAAAATTTAAAATCGGATTTAAAAAATATTAAATAAAATATAAATGAAAAACTATGTTTTTAACCATGAATTTTATTTATTTTATAAAATCGACTAGTTTCGGGGTTTAATCCCCATTCTCAAGTAAACAACAAATTTTTTTTTCTCAATCATTTCTTTTCTGGCTTTCGCCAATGAAGAGTTTCTTGGGGCTCCATCGTTTGGTTTTTGAAAACAACAAATATTATGTGCGAGTTATTTATACGAAAAGTTTACAATTTAAAACGAGCAAATGGTGTTCTAGGAAATGTGGCAATTACAAAATTTTAAATAATATTGAGGTAAATTGTATTAAATCCGTTTGCTCGTTTAGGAGATTAACGTTTGGGTCGGAATGGTTCTTCTGGATCGCAGCAGCTTCCAAAAGGTTTAATTTTGTACCTTTTCTACAGTTGAACAAAATTTTCATGTCCTGGATTTTTGGGAAAGAATGTCTGTTTTCCAATACATGATTTGAGAGTGTGCTGGAGTTTTTATTATTTATGAAAGCACCACGGTGTTCTCCAAAACGTTTTTCAAAACTACGGCATGTTTGACCTATATAGACGCTATTGCAGTCGGAACATATAATTTTATAAACTCATGATTTTTTTCACAATCATGAAAATACGATTTTGGTCTTTTCGCTTCTAACCAGGCTAAAACTGAAGATTTTGGATGTGTCTTTCTTAAAATTGAAAGAAGCATTTTGGTTCAGAAGAAAAAATTTGGCGCCACTGTGAAAATTTTCGATTTCAGAAAAATTCAAAAATTTTGAGTTAGAAAATTAAAATTAAATTTTAAATTCTTCCATTAAATAAATGACATTCTTGCCAACATTTTGACTTCAAACACGTTGAATTTCGTTATATAGGAGCTGAGATATATTACTTTAAACGATATTTCCGAAACAAATAGGAATTCATCTATAGGTCACATAACATTTTTTTATTATTTTTATAAATTTTCCGTTGGAAAATATCCAATATGAGAAAAGTGAAGCCATAAATATCATATTTCAATGTAATTTTCAAAATTTGAAACATGTATAATTTCTTGGGATTGCAATTATTTATTTAGATTTTTCAGTTTCCCATTTCTTGATTTTTTAGTTTCCTCGATTTATAAAATTTTAATTTTTTTTTGTTTTAATTTTTTTAATGATTTATTTGACCCCAATATAACTTATTGCCTTTTGAAACAAATATAGATACATCGCGCATTTTATATTGTGGATGTTATTTTGTTATTTTGCGCCATCGTGTGTGGAAGGCTTTACAAAATAAGTTTTCTTTTACATTTGAGTTTGGCGTAGAAATCTAATTATAGATTATTATATGATTAAATCGATCCTTTTTTCCAGATTAAGAAGACATAAGAAGGTGAAATATAAAACCGAGATTGAAAGGGTCGTGGGTTAATGAACTGATATCCAATAATTCACAATAACCAAATCAACATATTAACTATAAAAATTTAGTTGTAACATTGACCTTTATTACGATTTCATAAATATTTCTATTTGCTATCAATCTGGGACAAATTTAGGTGCTACAACTTTTTTATTTCTTGCATGAGATTATACTATATTACAAAAAAAGGAAATAAGAACTAGACAGATATATTTGAAATGTAAGACGTAATTTAATTTAAATGTAATCTAAACGCCAATTTCATTTGATCCTTTTTGAATCATTGAGCTAATGAGTGATCAGATTGCAGTAATTATATCGCATTTCAACCATGATATAAAAAGATAAAAGTAACGCTTAATGAATGATTTAACAATATACAAATCAAAATTACAAAACATTTTAATTTTGTTTATCTTTTATTCTGTTATTTAAATTTTTTTTCCTTGTACTCTTTTTAAATAAAGTTTTTGATTTAATTAAATAGAATTTAAAGTTAAATTTTAAAAGCGAAAAGAATTTAGACTTTAGAATCTTATTAAGAATTAATCTTAAATTACAACATTTTGAGTTAGTTTTATTAAAGCTTCATCAGGGCAATTAATTAAAACATATAATTAAAACTTAATATAATGCTATTGCGGAGCAGAGTATTGATGACACTTCATTAGAAAAGAATCCTAATACTAAATTCTAGGACAAGAAAAGTTATGTTACTACAGGACATAACAAACAATTTTAATTGCACGTCATATAAGTCGTCATCAGACAAAATCAGGTAAACCAACACAACTGGATTTGAACTAAATTTGACACTTCGATTTATTTGATATAAAAATAGTGAAATTATATGTCAATTGAAAATTATTTAATTATTTGACGTTTCGTAAATAGGGAGAAATGTTACTAGCTGGCAACATTGCACGGATGTCACATCACATAGTAGTGATGACGTGCAATTAAAATTGTTTGGTATGATCTGTATCAGGGGCCGGCCACTATATAAGAATTAATCGTATAAAGTTTGATTAAGCAATGTATGCTTTGCTCACTAGAGGGCGCCAATTTTGGCGTAAAGTAGGCAACTTTAATTTCTTTCAAGTTGCTGACATTGATTGATTGATTGAGGTTAAACTAGTTACGGTAAATAAACACGACCAGTT
>JAODAH020041616.1:0-19470 GCA_027574865.2 Coproporus ventriculus | reverse complement strand
TTTTTTTTTTTAATTTCTTTATCGAGCTATACAGTGGATAGGGGATAATATAACCTTGTAGCCATCTAGATCATTATTATAAGAAAATTATTTTTTAAAAATCCTATTTTCTATTTTTTTTTATATCAGACGGACATTATCTACGGGTCCAAGATAAAAAATCCAATCCCGGCGAGTCTCGAACTCACGACCTTCCGCTTCCCGGGTGTCCCGCGCGGAAGGTCGTGAGTTCGAGACTCGCCGGGATTGGATTTTTTATCTTTACTTCAAATCGAAAATTTGTATTTAAATCTCAAAAAAATAGTAGAAGTGAGAAGTAACAAAGCAAAAAAAAATTAAAATAGAATTGAATAATTTTTTTTTATAGATTTTTATCAGGAAATACTTTAAGCAGGAAACAAATTGAAATAATTTTTTTTGCGCTGCATCCTGATTGATCTCAATTTGATTACTAATTAAAAATTTAATTATTGATGAACGGTTGGATCGTTATCTATAGGAAATTGACCAGCTCGCTGGTTTATACCTCGAACGGAATTACTATAATTTAATTAAAACTCCTTTTTTTTCAAGGGCAGTGAATTACGATGACAGATGCCGTTTATAATAATTAAACTTAAACTTAATTAATATATTAATTTATTTCGTGATGGTTTATTGTCCATAAAAAAGGCACAAATATCTTGAACATGTAAATACGCCCATTTATTAAAAAAAAAAAATTTATAATAATTACATTTTATTTTGTATTTAATTATATTAAAGGTGCGTGAAATTATGGGACGGAAAGTGATTTATCATGAAGAACGCGATAGAGAGAACTGTTAATGAGGTTGAATAAATGCCGGGTCGGAATATAAACTACATCGTAGATGAAAACAACATATAAATTAACCCCCCTCAGTCATGAGGGAGGAATTAGACCACGCTCAACTTACTTACTACACCGCTCTCTACAGTCTCTACTGTAAACGGTCGCATCGTTTACTATCTCTGGCCCACAAGGGAAGAAATTGCTCCACCAACTATGTACTTTACTGGGGCGCATTTATTTCAACCACATTGCCGCATTTACAGGATATTCATTGGGAAATTTCATTCCATAAAATGAATTGTAAAAATCCTGTGGAATTGGAACATTTTTTATATGTTGGCTACTGGTAATGTTCACAATTATATCGTTTAGAATACGATGGGTCAACATACATACAATGTTTTTGCAAATTTCTATTATCAATTGTTCTAAATTCAAACATAATAATGTAATAGTTGAAAGTGGGTTGGCCTTATAGGCGCGTCTAGAATATTCTGGAACGCTACTAGAATAATGCAATTCTGAACCTGAATATTACAATGTAATTAATTCATTTGACTTATTAAAAAATTTCCTACAATTTTTTCATAATTTTCATCTTGCAATAAATGAAAGTGAGATAAATATATATTTTTTAAATAATTCTATTTATCCTGTTTATATTATCTTTTTATTTCGTTGAATAAATAAATATCCAATGCAGATCGTCCAAACATATGTCAGTATTAATAAATAATTAATAAATCCTCCCTGAAAACCAACCACCCACGTCCGGGTGTTTGGAATGGGACAACAGTCATCTTCCTAAACTGTTTCAATGTTTGCACAGCCCCCACTTTTATTGCACAAGTTATGTAAACAGAGTCCCCAGCGTTAGCTCCCGTTGTCTCTGGTTGTATGTGTATGTAGCTGTTTCTGGCTGGCTCGGTCCCAATTCCGCTGTATAAACTCGTATTTGAGGAGAAACGAGATAAGCAAATAAGAACCAACTAATAAAATCCCATTTCTACACAAATTACACGGAAACAAATTCATTTTACCCCATGCAATATTTCATACTCTAACCATTTTTTTTTTGCATTTTGTGTTTTTATTTCTTCCCTCATTTCTTTTGATTAAACAAATTTTCTTGTATTAACTTGATATCATTTATTTATTTTTTTCCTAAAATATTAGTTTTCTTGTTAAAAAAATTGATTTACACATTCTTGTTAAAAATGGTGGATGCAGAATTTAATTATTTTATAATTGTGGGAAGTAAAACAGTTCAAATAAATATTAAATAAACCTTTGAAGCATCTTTTTGCCAATTTAATTATAAGAATAGCACAGCAATTGAAACAATTTAAATAACAAGTAGGTGATATTAACGTCATCTGGTACTTCACAAGTCATTTTTAAAAGAGACGAGTTTTAATTTATTTTTTATTAACTAAGTAGTAGGATTAAACTGAAGAGAGTGGGTTCTGTATATAGTAACATGTAAACATAATTAACATGTATAATTTGGTCGATTACATTTTAATGAGATTTTTTTTTATACAATCCGTTTACAATCTCTTCAATAAAAATAAATCCAACATACTTTTAAAAAGTTACTTCATGATTTTATGTAATAAAATTATCAGAATTATGTTTATTTTGTAATTAGTTGGATAAAATTAATTAAAAAAAAAATTAATGATGGTGTATTGTTACCGAAATGAAGAAGTTGAATTTTTTTTTTTTATTTTTAGTTGTACTTACCAATCTATAATGATGTTGTCATGTATTGTAGAAAGTGTGGGCGGGTGTTAAACAAGGACATGTTTGAATTCGTTCTAATCAATGCCCCCTGATGTTTTGACATGTTATTTCAATAGTATACAGGAATAATGATCGGAACCATTATTTTGAGATAAGTATCGATTACTTTAACATTAATTTCCATAATATTCAATCAATAATTAAATGAAAAGAATTAAATTTTTACATTTGTTTTGTAATTGAACCAAAAAAATCCTTTGATGAATTACTTTAAAGGAATACGGACTGTAAATTTAACAGGAGGGGGTTAAATTTTAACCCCATGCGATACCAATTTGCTATACTGTAAGCGCCCTCGCACTCTGGTTGGTAGAAATGTACCCCTTAAATTTTAACGTGACAAGTTAAATATCAATTTCTGTAAATATACCGCATATTTACCTACAATTGTTATTGTTTAATGAAAATATTAAATAAAATTGAAGAAATAACTTAAAAAATTAAATTTGAGTGTGTTTCGTTATACAATTAAAATTCAATATTGAATTGAACGTAAAAATTCCATCTAAAATACAATACAACACACATACGAATCGGAAATGATATTGTTTGCAAATGATCGCGCGAAAACTATTATAGAAAAACATCATTGAATGGATCTCATTAAATTAATGACGTTTTTGTTTGTTATGTTGGTATTATTATACGATTTGCATAAATAATCACGCTTAGTTTGGCGCCGTCAACACATAAAACTGTTTAATGATCACTTTATTAGCATATCTGGACCTATTTGGGAATATTTCCCCTAAATTATGGGGAAGAATTGCCTGCCAGTTGATACAATGTACTATCAGGACATTGTAAATTATAATCTGATCAATACAACAAATAACCTTTTTTTTTATTACTCCCTCGGGCACAATCATTAGAATAAAATTTTATTTATAAAATAATAAAATTAAAATTTTTTATTTTTCGGTAATCAGGAATAACAAAACATCAATTTTTACTTTATGGACGTTTCGGTCGAGTTTATTCGGCTTTCCTCAGGATAATTAAAAACTTATAATATATAAGTAATTACATTTCGTAATCCTTTGTGAAATAAAATTTAATAATAGGGAGTTCTGATGCATCCTTTTATGTGCTACGAGAGTTTTGTATAAAAATCGTTCTGTTGTTATTGTACGAAAATCCATAGGAAAGAGTGCGGAATTAAAAAAAAAAAATGTGTTCTCCCAATGCATTTGCATGCATACATGGAATTGGATATAAATCTCAATGCGCTAGATTTTTATATATGAACGCGAAAGAGATGCAAATCAACATTTTTCCAACCTGCAGTCCATGACGTCAATAACGGTTTAAATTGGATTTCAGATTTATCTTCCCGACACAATATGGATGCGGCCATTGTTTAAATATAGAGAACGAGAATCGGTAATATATAAAACAACACATAACTAAATCTATCCCTCCATCGACATATATTTATATCTTTTTACTAAGAAGATATAAAATATCTTTTCTAGTTAATTTTATTTCATTTATAAAAATACAATTCAATCTCTTTCTAACATACACGATCCACCATCGTTATGTCTCACTTCACAAAATTAGAAGAAAATTTTTAATGAGAATCAAAGAAATTTCAATTTTTTTCATAATCGATGTTTTTCCATCGCATACAATCACTTCTATTATGTCTTCTGAAATTTAAAAACAAATTTTCGGATTGGAGTAAAGATAAAAAATCCAATCCCGGCGAGTCTCGAACTCGCGACCTTCCGATCTCACTTCTTACTCATTATGATCCGATCTCTTTCTAACACATAAAATCTTCTATCGTTACATCTCACTTGCACTCATTATAATTCAAAAAATTATAAATTTTCCGGTGCAAAAAATAATTTTTATTTATTTAAATAGAAAATAAATGCAAAAATACATAAAAAGCTACTCAACAATTTTTTTTTGTTTAATTTAAAAAGAGAAACATAGATTTCCAAGTAATTCCAATTTGTTCTAATGATTAGTCAGCGGAATATTTATTATTTCAAGTAAATTTATAGCTTGCAATGAGAAATATGTATACAAGGCTTGGCGATCCCATCAAGCAATTGCACTAATTACATTTGCAATCAAGTAATAATAATGCGCATATCTGCATAAATGCAAACACGACGAAAACCGAGTATGTGAACATTTCGCAAGTAACTAGTTGCCGTATCAGAATTTCAACAAACGTTAATAACAAGCGAGTAATTCCAGGAAGGTAATGGTATCCTTTTGGGAAGGGAATGAGAGAAGTAAGAGGGGGGAGGGGGGGTTGGTTGGAATACGATGAGTAAAGACCAATTCATCAAAATGTCGCGCGACCGTGAGCAATCCATTCAGTACAGTATCATGAAATACCTTCAGACAAAAGCTGTTTAATGCGACAGATGAAATACAGAATAATAATTAGATGCGCACCGAACCCTTTTACATTTTATATCATTTAATTAATTCTATATTTTATTAAACTTTAATTTTTTTTATAAATTAGTTTCCACCTAAAATTTCTCCAAAAACAATTTTTTATTTTTATTCCCAATCCGTCGAGTTAATTCCGTTCGTTTTGCACGTAACTGTGATGCAATATAAAAGGGGAAAAATGAAAATACAAACCGAGAGAAAATTATGGAAAGGGGGGGATGGAGTTAAAGCTTCACGTATACACATTTATTTGTGCGGATTAAAATTTTCAGTGCAGATGTAAGCGAAGTTATTAATTTCGTTTCCTTTTTTTTTCTTTGCAGTCTGCACGTTGTGAAAATTCATTGGCGTTCACAATTTCCCGGAATTAAATTATAATCTTATCTGCCACACTTTATTTAAAAAAATAAGAAAATTGTTTGTAAATTTTTTTTTAATAATTTATGAATAAATGTTGTGTGGTTGGAATAAACTAAAATTAAACCAACCTGGCTCTGAGTTAACCGACAATTTTCCCTCAGACCTACCCCAAACATTTAATGTACCCTGCGTATATTCCACCCAAGTTGTTTATTAATAATGCACTGTGTTTATATAAAACGTGGCCGTGTTTGTGACCTCTTCCGGTTCCCTGCACCACCAAATAACACGTTCATCAACTGAATCAACCCTTAATTATAATACAGGTGATATCCACTAATCCAAAACACATTTAATCTAAAATTTAAATTAAATTTTTCATTTTATTTTATTTTATTTTTTTTTGTTTCAGGTGAGTTTCCCTCTTTTCATTTATTAATTTTAACTGAGTTGGATCTGGTGAGTTATTTTATTTATTTATTTATTTTTTCTCTCGAGAACGAAAATCGATTATTTAATCTCCTTCTAGCATACCTATACAGTCTCCGTTCATTATTATAAAAAATTTTATAATTTTATAATGAAAAATGAAGAAATTTCAAAAATTTTCTTATTCGATCTCTTTCTAATACATACGATCCACTATCATTACATCTCACTTCCTCTCATTACAAAACGAAAATTTTAAATATTTCTAATTTATATATATTCAAATTTTCGAATTGAAGTAAAGATACGTATAGAAAGTGTCTGTTTAATTTTTTTTAAGAAAATAGAAAATGCGATTTTTTATAAATAAATTATTTGTAATAATGATCTAGATGGCTACAATTTTTATTTTATAACAAGATCCGCCATCTTTACTTCCACTCATTACGTGTCAAAAAATTGTATAAAATAAATTATCTTCAATCGTTACATCTCACTTCCACTCAAAAAATAAATAAATGAACAAAAGTGCCATATACAAATATTTTAAAATTTTAAACATCTGTGACGTTTATTTGATAATTAAATAAATCATAAAATTTAATTAGTAAGTTGATTTTTGTTTAGATGAAAAGGAATTGGTGATCCTTTTGATCAGAAAGGAATCAATATTCAGGGACAGAGAAGCACTTAACTTTCTACTTTACATTATTTATAACAGTACAAGCTTTATAAGTTCCATTGAAAGCGCGAGAATCGATGTTTATGGGCACGATCGTATACGTAAATCGTGACGGAACGAAAATAAAACGAGCTGAATTAAAGATAATCGGCGGAAAATGCTGGGATAACTTTCAAAATTAAACCGGAATCGCTCTTTCTCTAATTCAACAAACAATTTTTAAAAATTATTTTTTTTTTTTTTATAGAAAGAAATCAATACGAATAATATTTTTTTTAGTTAAATTTAAGTAGAATACTAATTTTCATATATAAAAATAAATTTTACTTCGCACATAAATACTTCCTCTCTCATCCTGTTTTTCACTCACATCCTGCGTTACTTAATTCATCATTTTTTTGCATTGCATGTACCCATTTTGTGTAAATTGTAGATAATTTATTGAAAATTGCTATGTGCACAGTCTTTAATCGAATTTTAACGACTTTTATTTCGTCCTTTATCTAAATAATTATTTTGTACAATTCCATATTTCCAACTGCAATTATATAACAACAACAATTTATTTACAAATAAGGAAAATATATTAATTAAACCAATTTCCAATGCAATTTTTATTTTCTTTACTGCAATAAATTTAATTTTTTTCCTTATTTTTCCATTGATTCTTCCTTTTTTTTGTTTTGATATTGTTGTAACGCGTTATATATTAATAATATTAAACAAATTGTTTGTTTTTATTTGTATTTTACATGAATTTGGTCCGGAATTGTGTGAAATATGAAAATAATTAAATATTTACAACAATCCCTTAGATATTTTATCTTTTGTTGTTTTATGAGGGTTAAGTTTAAACCCCGGTTGAATCACCTCAGGAGAGTTTATTATTAATAACATTTATTTATGGGTCTACACCGAGGTATTTATTTATTTACATTCGGGCATCCTTTCGAGAAAAAAAATTGCGATTGTGGAATTATTGATCCGTCGGTTTAAATGAAATGGGAGAATCTCTGAGTAGCTACAGTCAAATTAAGGATCGTTTTAACTTTTTTTTTTTAAAGGATGATTTGATTGTCTTGTTATTTTTACGAACTAGAAAAATTCTATTATTCAATCTCTTTTTAACTTATACGATCCACTATCGTTATATCTCACTTCCACTCATTGCGAGACTAAAATTAAACAAAATTGTTGGAAATTTTTTTAATAAAAATTGGAGAAATTTAAATTTTTTTTCTTATTCGATCTCTTTCTATCACATACAATCCACCATCGTTACATCTCACTTCTACTCATTGCAATTCGAAAAAGTCATGATCCATCCCGTAATTATATGAACTGAAATATAAATCGAATCAAGTTTAGCTATGAAAATTATTTTTATATTTATTGTAAAATAAATTTAAGTTGGGACTAAAATCAGATTTTTTGTGTGCTGTTTGTTGAACAATTTCTCACTTCTATTACCACTTCTGAGATTTAAATACAATTTTCGGATTGGGGTAAATTTATCTTGGACGTGTAGAAATTGTCCGTCTGATTAAAAAAAAAAACTAAAAAATACGATTTTTAATAAATAATTTTTTTATAATAATTTTAATAATTAATTAAGTTTTCGCATAATGAGTAATTGATGTGTGGAAGTGAAAGCGAACAGAAACACTCCTCTTAAACGCACCCGCTTTGAAGTAGGAAATCATGAATCTCTGGTTATTTATTTTAGCAGAGTTGAAGCCGTGTCGTAAATAGTGCAGTTTCCTCAGCTATTGGAAATAGAATAACATAAATAATAACTCCGGCAGTGCAATACCATTAAATTACTAGCATATTGTGACTTTAGGTTTATAAACTGTGCGCAACTAACATCTTTTATATTTTATTGCGGCTCCGTGTCATTCCGTGTCTTGCCTATATCTCTTCGTTATGCACTCCCTGTGCCCTTATATTCCATTACATTATATTGGATATAAGTCAGCGGAAATTTGCGAAATTTATTCTGTTTAGTAACAAATACAAAGCACGTTGTAGCGCCACGTTAAATTGATTATTCTTATTTGCGAATCAAACTTGGTTGAATTAGATTTCATAGCGCCCCGATGATGTTCACCAGTTTCTGTCTTTGTTTCTTTGTTCTTTCTTCTTTTTTTTTTTTTGTTCAAAAGGTTTTCCTACCATCTTTGCATATAAATCGAATACGAGATGAGTTCGTGTTGTCTGTGTGAATTCAAATAAACACGCAACTTATATTAAAGAAAGAAAAAAAAATCAATCTTCTTATATTTTCCATAGAAATTTTCGCATAAAAATAATATCATTCGAATTTTATTTATAAATGTTTTGATACACAGCCAAAATAAGTTGTAAATATCAATTTAGCAATTTATTATTTGTCTTGCACAATTGAAATTTTATTAATTTAATTTAAAAAATAATTTGTTTGAAATGTCGGGAGTTTGATTGCAGATAGTTACATCCGCAAAACGAACCGTTCATACTCGCTAAACAAAAAGGAAAGTTGGAATGAGTTGTGGAATCAATTTCTAACTCAATTTCCTGTTACCTGTGGATTACATTAGCTGCAAATTACAGCATTAAACCGATTTTCCAATTGGTCCATTAAAACTGTAAAAAAAATCTCAATGTATTTGTGCATTCCTTTACTTAATGCGAATAATTAGGTTTTAAGAAGTCCTGATGTGCAATTTTCGAACACTCACTCAGCGTGAGTACGTAATAAAGATTAAATCTTTATGGAATCGTCGGGGCAATCGGAATATGAAATCTGTTTTGAAATGAACGGCGTGCGGTGATGCCGCGAGTTTGAGGATCATCCCCCGGACCAGAAACCCCCTTTCTGAACTAACCCCCGCGTATCGCCACCCTCCCATATGGCTTTATAACGTCGCCTGAAATGGTATAATAAAAATGCGGCGGCGGGGCCATGGCGTTATGTAAACGTAGTGAACGAGCATTGAAGGGCTCTGCGCAACCAATTATTGTACAGATACAGGATAAACAGCGACAAAGAGAGGGTGCAGAGGTGTGAGAGGGAGTCGGAGGGTGCGGGGGCGCCTCGCCGTGCACGACATGCGAATCAATAAAAACTGACACTTTTTTTTACTCCCCCGCACACATACATATAACACACGGACGTATTCTCTCACTATATCTTCCTCTTCCAACTTGTAGGAAATGCAACGAACCCATCCTCCTAAAAATCAGGATTTATATCGCCCCGGGAAAAAAAAACAGCGCACAATTATTTTCAAATTTTTTTTTGCTATTTACTCAAAATCTCTGCATGATATAAAAAAATATTTTAAATAAAAGTTGTAGCCTGTACAATTGCTTAAAATTTTGTTCCTTATAATTTTTTTGTAGGATAAAAATTCAGCCATCTATCGTGGTTCTAATCTAGGTTCCTTATTTTATTGAATGTAGACAACCAAACGTACACAAATGTATTTTGGGTAATCAAGATAATTTTCATTCTACCTATAAGAAAGAAGACCGTTTATTACACTTGGGGTGAATTTGGTTAAAAAAAAGAAATAATGAGATTTGTTCCCATGCATCTTACAAAAGGAATATTAATTTGCATATTTAAGAATAAGAAAGATTTTTAAAATTTCATAAATGGTACAAAATCTTCTTTATGTGGAAACAAGTTTTATAACAAACAAATCAATAACAGAAATTTCCAAATCTTCTTTTTTTTATGAATGATAATTGCTTGACCCATAAATTTCCAGTAATAGAAAAGAACAGCGAGATAAAAATATGTAAGGCGCGCACTTATTTCTACAGAAACAATAAAAATTAAGTAAATTACAAATAAAATAGTGGATTTATGTTTCAATTTAGTTACGTCGGCAGTAATAAAATAAAATGAAAAGTGTTTTTTCAATAGGCAATATCACAGCCGATTTATCTCTGCACGCATAATCCGCCGTTTTATGCAAATTTATTTGTTTATTCGCATTAAATATTGTTTTATTTAATAAAACGGTGTGTAAGGTAGGAATCGTAAAATGCGACAATAAAATATCCGCGAATGAACAGGAACAAGACGCGGCCGCGTCATTAAAGTCATAAGCGGTACGAAATGGAGGGTTGGCAGTAAAACAATCAAATTACCCGCTCTTAGCGACATTCAGACGGTTTAATTAAATTTGAGACAAACTTCCAACTCTCAAAACTTGTAAGTAAGCGCGCATTTGCATAAAATTTGAATTCATTTGCCATTCCTGACCCAAAAAAAAAATTCAAATGGAATGGAAAGGGGAGGGAGGGTGAAAACGCTCAAAGCGATAATATTTGTTTGGTTAAGGATAGAAAGGGAGGAAATTGGAAGGGCGATGCACTAATATTAGTGTCTATCATAAAACACTTCATTAAAAAAAATAAGCTAAGCCCCGTTTACACGGCACAGTAATGTCACAATCTTTCATAAAACTAGATGATGTGATTAATTATCTTTACAGGTATGAATTCTTTTTTTTTTCTAATAAATGACAATAATAAATTTACTCAATTCTCACATTAAAACTTCAATAATAAAATCGCTAATCATCTTAACAGAAATTTAATGAAAAACTAATTTGAAAACATATTAAACGAGCCATTGCACATTTAATGGAAGACACGCACTAATAAGCAGATTCGCCACAGCATGTATTACCAATTAAATTGCACATTTATAATTAATATAAATAAAAGAAAACACGTTACATAAAAAAATGAATAAAGAAAGATTTTGATGGGAAATTCTATTCCAAATTTTAATTGTAAGCAATAAAATAAGAATATTACCAATTTATTTGTAAATTAATAATTAAAGTTGTGGCCATTAATTAAAACGGGACTTAATCTTCTTTACTGATAACTAAAACAGAATTGAAATGTGCAAGAGCTAAAAATTGCTTTTTTTAAACAACAAGAGTTGATCCAAAAAAAAAATTATTTTACATCAACGCACACTTGATTAAGAATTTGATGTTGAAATTTTAAAAAACAAAATGGAGAAACCAATATACCTCATAAAAATAATTAAAAAAAAAACGTTTTATTTTGCTTGATGTGAAATTTGGGCACATTCAGTAAAAACGGAAAAATTTAAAATCCATTCCAAGTTATTCTTTACAACGCGTGACAAATGCGGGACCTATTAAAAGCTTTTTGTTAGGTAGAAATGATAACAATGCACAAAATCCATTGCAAAAATATCACGATTTTTTTTTTTTGGGTATGAGTATATTCAAGCAGTAAACACCCCAGGGTGTTTTCAAAGCCGGTCTTTCGACCCCATCCATAACAGGTTTTTCCCTTTTTTTTTAAATTCGATTATTTATTTCTATTTCATAATCTTTTAAATAAAAATAAATCAACAGAAATAAAATAAAAATGTTTTTTTTTTTAATTATGTTTATAAAATCAACCCTGTTATTATATTAAATAGGCGTCAAGGGTTGTATAGTGGCATCTGCACATTCATCCTTGCAAAAATATCAACGTTCGTCCCTTTGGTCTTTCTCTCCCCCACTCTTTGGGTTATCCCTCGTATACCCTCATTTACTACCTCAGTATTGTACACGCGGCGTGTTTGATCAGTCGTTTCGAACGTTCCGTGGATTTTCCGTGCGTTTTTTTATGTCGAAGTTATGCGAGGATTAATTTGTGCTTTCATTCTTACAACATTATTTAACATAATTGGATATAATGGCTTCGGGGAGCTTCTTTCCAAAACGGGGTGAAGCCTTGGTAAACACTTTTTTTATCTTTATCTTTATTTAAATACATAAATTAAGTAATCTTTTATTTTTATATATAAATCAACAGAAACTATAATAATCTTCTGTATCTTTCACCCTCTTCAATCGTGTTCACTTATTCGGTTTCTCCTGTCAACAATGACACGAGTTGGTTGTAATAGAAGGGAAAGGGAAGTGCGCGCGGGTTTTTGGTGTGAGGGTCGATAGGGCATGGGGCAGCGATGGTTCTATGTGTGTATAACGGAGGGTGAGTGATAGAGACGACGGAACACAAACCGCCGGATTATCTGGATGTATCGTTCCGAGATTTTCAGTGCATTATGAGAGCTGGGAGGGTGGAGGGTAACTCATTACGCAGATTTGTTAAGAGACATGAGAAATGCTTGCGGAAGATGTTCGTTAATTTTCTCCTTACCAATTTAATACTATCCCCCGATGGGGACACTAATTTATATTTCATTCTATCATTTATTTATCTACCCCTTGACGATTTAAAATATACTTTTAATTTGTTACATTTAAATTATGGAGGAGGGTAATTAAATCAGAATTGCATGATAGTTTCGATTGTTGCTTGTTCATCCCCTATTTTAGGGGTATTTCCAATTAAATCAATCCCTTTCAATACCAATTAGTTTGTTCATAATCAATCAATATTTGATTTTCTGTTAAGCTTTCCAATTTGAAAAAGAAAATTAAAACGGTTGTGGGATTCGTTTTATTTTTATGGGTTGGAATGTATCAATAACAAGCTTTATTATCAAGCTACTAGGTGGATGACGAATAATATAACCATGTAGCCGTCTAAATTATTATTACAAAAAAAAATAATTTATTAAAAATTTATTTTATTTTTCTTTTTAATTAGACGGATACTTCTATAGGTATATTGGATTTTTTATCTTTACCCCAATTCGAAATTTTGTATTTAAATCTCAGAATTGGTAATAGAAGTGAGAAATTGTGCAACAAACAGCACCCAAAAAGTCTGATTTTAGTCACAACTTCAACTTATTTTACAGTCGATATAAAAATAATTTTCATAGCCAATTTTGATTCGATTTATATTTCAATTTATATAATTATGGAATGGATCATCACTTTTTCGGATTACAATGAGTAGAAGTGAGATGTAACGATGGTGAATTGTATGCGATAGAAAGAGGTCGAATAAGAAAAAAAATTAAAATTTCTTCAATTTTTATTAAAAAAATTTCCAACAATTTTGTTTAATTTTCGTCTTGCAATGAGTTAAAGTGAGATGTAAGGATAGCGGATCGTATAATTTAGAAGAAGATTGAATAATAAAATTTTTGTGGAATAGAAGTAAATTGATGTGTAAAATGATAAGAAAAGTAAAAAAAGAATCGAATGTAAAAAATGAATTGATATAAAAGAAGAAGATAAGTTAATATTGAAAATACTTAAGATGTTTTATATTTAACCGAGTTGGAAAATCCGTGTCAGTTTAATATAATTCGAGAAGGCCACTCTAAATCCTCAAATTAAACTTCAATCAAACTTTGTCCCTTCAAATTCCGAACAAAAATTATATCCGTGCTAAATGAAAAGAAACGTCAAGGAAGGAGATAGGGGGATTATGAGCTTTTCCGAGCAAGACACTGCATCTTCTCTCAACTTAGTTAAAAAGTACAAAGTTTTTCTTTAACGTTTTAATAGTTTTAAATTGTTTTTTATTAGATTAAGGTTCTGGACTTTAATTATATTTCTTTATCAATCATTTTTGTTAAGGAGTTGAATAATTTTTGGTGTCGGAAAATTGTAGGTAAGAATTAAATATCGCATCGTTGCGTTGTATATAATTGGTATTATTTCATGATATAATGGGGAGGATGCAGGGTGCTCTCTCCCCCTATCTAATTTGCGATGCTATTCAATTCATTTCACCACGAGAGCATGTTCACTTCTCCCCTAGATGCTTAGGTATTATCCAAATTGTATTTTTGTCACCTAGCGACCCTTATCTGCGCACTGTATTTGTAAAAAGGGAAGCGAACCTCCGTGCGCGAGCGCGAGCGCTTACTCGCACTTTTTTTTCTATTTCTATTCCGCGCTCTTATAACCCCCAGGGAGTATGAATGAGGGTGAAGAACGAGGCGTACATATACACACAATAACAAAAAAAAAGGAATTCCGCACGGTTGTGTATATTTAATTATCTAATTGCATATTTTCACCTAAAAAATTCGATTATTTAATCACATGATCCACCATCGTTACATCTCATTTCCACTCATTGCGATTTTTTTCCGTAAAGATTTTATCGCTTAATCATATTTGGGTTGGGTGTAATGATTGTGTTATCGGAAGAGGAAATGGGAAGAAGTGAGTGATCCCCCACACGCAAATTTCCAATATGAATAAACTTTAATTATCCATATGCCAAATCATCGATTCTAAAAAAAAATTATAAAACAAAATGAATATTATATGATTCATATTTATTAATAAAATTTAATATTGATGTAATTTTTTATTTATTAGATATATAACAAACATAATATGAATAGGTCCAAATCAATACGAATTGTAATTTATTGAAAGTGCACTATTTACATGTTAAATAGTTAGTGCGGTTGCTAGTTTACGATCTAATTAAAATTTAATAAAGGGGAAAAAGCACTCGAAACACGCACGATATTTCCAATTTTGTTCGGATATAATTAAAAAAAAAATTACATTAATGCGAAAATACAAAAGCAGATATTTATTAAAGCTTCAATCAAATCTATTCATCCGGTATTTTGTGGAAATATTTACATTACACAATTTTCTACGAACATGTCGAATACTCTAAATAAAATTTTCATTGTCCGGCTTTGTTAATTTACCACGAGAAATTATTATTTGATATAAAATATTAGCGAATTCGAATCGATGCACTTTTTAGTGATTTTTAACTAACATTTGAAATCCTCTATTGATTTTTAATCGAGAATCTAAAATTGTTAGAAATCGCATGAATTAATCAAACCGTCAATCGCTACATCTTCCTCCTACACAAAAAAAAAATGTTGATGTTTTATACATGGAGCAATTGATATTTATTTATATAAATTTAGTTTAAATGTAAATATATTTCATTTTTTGAACTAATTTAAAGTTGTTACATTTATAATTAACAACTCTTAAATTAAACAGTGTCTAAAAATATTCACCTCGAAGTAATTATTGATGATGAAGAGATGACACGGCAACAAATTAGTTTGTTTAAATTTAGATATGAGGGGAAGATAGCATGCAACCCTTACTGTAAAATTCTTGCAGATTTTTTTTATTCTACCAGAAATAAAAATAAAAGTATTTGAGTGAAGTAATTTAATATTTTAAGTATAGGAATGTTGAACAATTCAATCATTCTCGTTGTAACGCTTGTATTTGATAAATGCGAATGTGTATGTGTGAAATGTTAAGGGTTGTGTTTAATTTTACAGTAGAAATTTCATCCGGATCGATTTATTAAAACGTTTCTCCCCATTATAAACTATTAATTATGTGTCGGGGATTTTACTCGGATCCGCAATCAGCAAATACTTAATCGGCGATCGATGTTGGAAACGTCACATTCCGTTTTGAGATGAATGCGCAATCTCCTCAAGTGGCGGTATTAATTTTCATACGCTGTCGTGGTTACACTGATTGCATTTAGGGAGTTATTTGATTGCTTTAAGCGACTCTAAGGTTCACTACTTAATTTATAATTAATTTTATTTTAATATTTATATTACTTTAAGCTTGAAGAAGATTTTATTCAATAAATCGAAATGTTGATGTGAAATTATTTGCATTTTTATTTTTATGGGTTGGCATACATTAATAACAAGCTTCATTATCTAGTTATTTGGTGAATAATGGATAACATAACCTTATAACTACCTAGATTATTATAACAAAATCGTATTTTCTGTTTTCTTTTTAATTAAACGGATAGTTTCTACGGGTCCAAGATAAAAAATCCAATCCCGGCGAGTTCTAGACTCGCCGGGATTGGATTTTTTATCTTTACCTCAATCCGAAAATTTATATTTAAATCTCAAAAATAATAGTAGAAATCACATGTAACGATTAAAAATTGCATGAGGTAGAGAAAGATTTTTATTAAAAAAATTTCACACAATTTATTCTAATTTTCATTTTTAAAACGAGTAAAAGTGAGATGCAACGATAGCAGATCATGTATGTTAGAAATTCTAATTATAATGAGTGGAATGAAGATGGAACAATTGGCGGTTTGATTAGTTAGAAAAAGATGGATGGATTGAAAATTGCAAATTACATAATTTTCGGGTAGAAATGGGCATTGATTTTGTGATTGTGCATTGTGGTTATAATTGGTTACTAATCCCGTGCAATGTTTGTAAATTGACGCAACTAATTCAAACGCTCGAATATAAATTTTGTATAAACATTTGATTGATCCGAAAAATTTAGTTTGCGCCCCTTTAATTTATTTCAACACATTATCATTGTTATATAGAGATATTCATTTCATTTTAATTGGCGTGTTTTTGATGCGAAAACATGTAACATATTCCCCGTGTTAAACATTATACATTTCACCCTTTTATCTAAACGAAAATCGATATTTTTATTTTGAAGGGTGGATGTATTATAATCCAACTAATACCGAATAGCTTGACCCTATGAATAAATCATGTAACGATATTTAAATTTATTTTATTTTATTTTAATTTTTTTTTTTTTGTTTTTGTTGTAGGGTCCACCACCTCAAGGTGGTCAAATAAAATTCACAATCGCTGATACCCTGGAGAGGATAAAGGAGGAATTTAATTTTCTACAAGCCCAATATCACTCGTAAGTACTTCTTTCATACCTACAATAATAATAATAATAATAATAAAAATTATTAAATTATTACTGTAAGATTTTATAAAGTGAATAAAACAAAAAAAAGAGATAAATAGTTTTCGCAATTATTATACAACTACCAATTAACTTAATGAAGAATAATAATTACTATTTGTAGGAGAATATTAAAAGCAATTATTTTGTATTTTTTTATTATTATTATTGCATAAATTTGCACAATTTACTTTTATTACCTGCTATTATTTTATATTATTTAGTGTCAAGATGTCCCCTAGTTATTATTTTTTTAATCCATTATTTTAAAATAAAAACAAAATTGAATTTCCATATTTTTGAGATTTAAATATAAATTTTCGGATTGGGGTAAAGATAGATTTTATCTTGGACCTATAAAAATATCCGTCTAATTAAAAAGAAAAATAAAATAATTTTTTTTTATAATAATAATCTAGATGCCTA
The DNA here is from genome assembly GCA_027574865.2 of Coproporus ventriculus. NCBI lineage: Eukaryota > Metazoa > Arthropoda > Insecta > Coleoptera > Staphylinidae > Coproporus > Coproporus ventriculus. The sequence goes on along the minus strand of JAODAH020041616.1, from coordinate 1,874 downwards.
TAATCGTCCACATAATAACAAACAAAAATAACATTTGGTGATATTTTAACTGATTTATTTTAATTCATTTGCTTTGTCGAATATTTAAGAAAAAGAAAATAATTATAGTTAATGATAAATGATTTTACACGCAAAACAATTATTCATTTACAATTAAATCAGGTAACAGCTTGTAAAGAGGCAGCACTAATGACTCGCACTAATTCCACATTCATATATGCATGACTTTTCTTCCGTTCCTTATTAAGAAACAACACAAAAAAAAATTCATACATCTCCTACCGATTGATATAAAAAAAATTTTTTTTTGTTACGTCAGAATCGGACATGTTGAATTATTCATATGCGGGACTTGTGCTCCATTCATCTTTATTATTTACATTCACACGCTACGATCAATTAGAAAATTAATTTAAATGAAGATTGTATCTCTCGCGTTGAAGAATTTTTATTTTAACCTCACACCTTAATATATTTGACATATATTTTAAATTTATGGAGGAATATAAGAGCGGGCGGTGCACGTTGAGAAATATGTTTGCATTATTCAATTCGCGGCTCTACCCGGCGAATAAATTTTGTATATGGCGGTAAGAGAATAACGTTTCGTTATTTCTTCTTACTTTTTGTTTTTTCATTAAATTGAAGACAATTACATGTTTTTTTTAAATAAATACAAAAATAATTAATAATCACGAAGATGGATTAATATAATAAAACGAAACGTTGGGTGAAAATTAGTTTTATTTTTTGAATATCCTAATCGCTGATTGGATTATGAAAATATTTAAAAACATCGCAAAAAAATAGTAAAAAATTCATTTTAATTGACAATTCCTGCTACAGGTGGCGCTCTTTTCATTTTGTATATTATTCTTAATTATTTATCATTAAAAAAAATTCATTTTAATAACATAATAAATTAAATCCCCAGAAGAAATAATTAAATATTTATATAAAGTAATTACAAAATGGGGGTGTATGGGGAGATTAGTTCATATAATATCACAAAAGCCTATTACTTCCACCCTGAAAGTTAAATTTAATATTTACACAAAAGCTGATCCCAACAAAAAATTTTCAAAAGGGAAAAAGAAAAATTATAAAAATGGCCGATGTAATATTTCTGCGGTATAAATCATTGGTCACTTTTTTTAAAGCCTCGCAATCGACCTCCCCTTCTTACAGTCACCCCATTAATCTCATCCCCAGGACATAACAAATTTTCTACGTTCCAGAAAACTACAATGATTTCATATCAAATCGAAAAATATACTTCACATATATACATCATCAAATATAATATTTTGTTTGTTTTTTGTTTTTAGACTGAAATTGGAATGCGAAAAGTTAGCTACTGAGAAGACTGAAATGCAACGACATTATGTAATGGTGAGTTATTTCGTTTTAATACTTAGAGGGTTGAAATATATTATTCAAGGATTTCTGGCTTTATTTGTAAAGAAAACTATTCCCATTTTATCTCCATAAGATCCCCAGATTTACTTTTATTTCCGTTATTAAGGAACAATTCTTTCCAGAAGTAAAATGTATGCATTTAATAGAAATAATATTCACTTTATCTATTTCTTATAAAACATTAAATATTCCGTGCAACTGTTTACATAGAGAACTTATCAAAATAAAAATATTCATTAAATCTGATCGTATTATTAGAAAAAAAATTCAGATTTGAAAATTCGAATAATGTAAAAAAAAAGAAAAAGAAACATTTTCCATGAATATACTTTTTTTTTAAGAATTGCAAATTGTTTGCGAATGAGAAATGCATGCAAATGGAAGCCATAAATTGGAATATGGAACCTGGGGATGGTGGATGTTGATTTATTTTGTTTGTTCGTAATAATACATTT
>JAODAH020041602.1:0-11870 GCA_027574865.2 Coproporus ventriculus | reverse complement strand
ACTTAAATTATTTATCTAATGCTTATATCACTCGAACGCCCACGCTATCATTTCCCCTACTGACCTAGAAAAGCGCGCAAATTATCGAGCCTTCCAAAAAAAAGGTACATTTTCAATATTTCATCCCTTTCCCACATACACAAAAACATCCAAGTTAAATAATTTAGTTTTCAATAAGGGAAGTCACCATCCTTCTCTTCTCCAACCACAAATAGCTTGCTGAATTGTTAACATTAAATTCACAGCCCTTTCTTTAAAAGCGCATCCTTCGTCGAGGCCGTTCTCTTACCTTATTGATGTTCTCGTTCAGAGCCATCTTCAAATCTTCCCCATGATTATAAAGCTGATCCAACGTCTCATTAATATTCCTTGCGATTTGGTCCCTCATTAATTCAACCCCCTTTTCCACCTTCCCGTTTAATTGTATCACATCCATTTTTATTTGGTTACTGATCACTTGCATTGATTTCTGCAATTGAAAAAAAATGTAAATGTGTAAATTAATAAATGATTTTTTTTCCTTCTATTTACATTAATATATGTCGCAATATCGTTCCCATCTAGATTTGTGCACCCCGATTTGATTTCATCAGCAACTGCTAGGACATCCGCAACGTCCTCTTCCATATCACCATCTCTGCTCGTTAAACTATCCTCCAACTTTTCGAATTTTGTTAGCATTAACTCCAATTTATCCTTGAACATATAGTAGAGGATGGAAAATAATAATATTAAAGAAAAATTATAAAAAATATAAATCGTCATGCTTCAAGAAAAAAAAAAAAAAAATTAAACTCGAACTTAAGCCCTCTCGATTTCCGGGTGTCCCGCGGATATTATAATATTTAAAAATGTCTAGAGGGACTAAGATTTGTTCGGTTTAATCTTTCAGTATAAACAAATAACATGAAGGCATTAATTTTTTTTTACCATTAACTTTTTTTCACTCATCTCAATTTTCATCTCGATATAAACCAAACGATGATTGATCCTTTCGTACACAGAATCAATCTTCCTGAGTACGTGCTGTCTAGCAATGTCCTCCTTGAACTGTCCGTTGCTCGTATTCTCGAAAATTTTTTCAAATTGCGCCCCGATGTTGGCCTCGATGCATTCCAATTTATTTTCGAGCGCGTCTAACTTCCTCGTATTTTCCCCGATGTTACGTGGAAATCCGTTCAATTTTTCTTCAATTGATGTTAATGCGGTCTGGAAATTCTAGAATTAATAAAAAAAAAAATTGAACGCATTAGATAATTGCACAATCGGTCGCAATTAAGAATTGCAATTATTTTGTGTCGGTTTATTAAATTGACACTTGTCAGTGGAGAGACCGCGCGCCAGTTTTAAATTGGCGTCTATCTGTTTTTTATGGATTTTAATGGCGTCGTAAATTAATTGAAATTTAAATTTTCGACCTTTAATGTCTAGTTTGAGGGGTGCCAAAATTTTATATGCACATTATCACTTTTATTTCAATTTATGGAGCAAAATTTACAAAATATAAAAATTTTTTTTTATAATAATTTTCGTCTCGCAATGAGTGGAAGTGAGATGTAACGATAGTGGATCGTACGTGTTAGAAAGAGATCGAATAATAGAGTTTATGAAATTTCTTCGGTTTTCATAAATAATTTTCAAAATATAAAGATTTTCGCGGGACACCGGGGAAGTGGAAGGTTGTGAGTTCGAGACTCGCCGAGATTGGATTTTTTATCTTGGACCTATAGACAGTATCCGTATGATTTTTTAAAGAAAATAGAAAATACGGTTTTCGATGTAGATGGCTACATTTTTTATTTTATAACAAGATGCACCATCATTGTATCTCACTTCTACTCGTTATACGTCAAAAAATTGTATAAAATAAAATTATTAATGAAAACTAAAGAAATATGAAAAAAATTTCTTATTCCATCTCTTTCTAACACACACGATCCAACATCGTCACATCTCACTTCCACTCATTTGTTCCATTTCAATGACCCATCCTTTAAAATTCGCAAGTTTAACATAAACCAATTGAGAGTGATCTTCTAGCATTCTCATTGACCGAACAAATGAAAAATAATTTATATTGAAATGGTTTCGCCATTCAGTTTATTTTTATGGATAGGTATACAACAACAACAAGCTTCATTACCCAAGATGACGGATAACATAACCTGCATTGAAATATATCAACTTTAATATTGTCAACAAAACAGAAATTAATGGCGCAAGAGTAAAAAAAATTTTACATTTTGACTTCCATCTTCGGGGTGTTTCTCAACAGCTGCCAAAATGCAACAAAGGAACTACCCCCGTTATTTTTTTATCTACTTTCAGAATCTTCAATCATAATAAAAAAAATGCCTCAAAATAACAGAGTATATACACATACGTAAGAACAGACACCATTTTGAAGGTGTTCATGAAGAGGTACAGCTGGCGAAATTAAAATCAAAGCTTACTTTTTGATGCTCTATCAGAATCTGAAGTCAGAATTTTAAAATTCATAAACACAAAAAGCTATAGACATACAGACAGACACACAGAGCGAATTCAGATACCGAACAAATTTGTTCGGTGAAAATCCAAAATGAAAAATTGATAAAAATCGGAAAATTCTATATAAAATAAATATTTTAGTATCTTTATAAATTTTTCTTTATTATTCTTGAATCTTGATGACTAAGTTTCACTATCTACATCAATTTGTAGATTTGTTTTCTTATGAAAATTCTTTGGTTTGTTTATTTGTGTATAAAATTTCACGCATTCAATCGTGCCATTTGCATTTTATATATTTTGAAAGCTTGCACATTATTAATAAATATATGCACAATGTTTGCAAAATTTAAATAACAAAAACAAAAACAAAAGTTACCTGTTGCATTAAGATATTTTGATATTTCCTTCCCGTTGAAGAAGCTCTAGTTGGCGTTGCACAAATAAACAACACAACAAATACCAGCGCTAACATTTCCATTTTGTAAATATTTAAATATGATCCCTTAAGAGAATATTTCAAGTGTACAGTAAGTAAAGAGCTCTCTGCTCTCTCGAACTGAAGTTTATCAACAACACGGTTTTGATTGTGGTAGGTTTGTAACAGAGAACCACTTCATTACAAACTCCCGTCATCTAATGACTACTCTTTTCACTATCCCACTCGTTTATAAAGCGAATTAACAAACTCGGCCACTTCATCCCGTTTTTTTTTATACTCATTATACATAAAAAAATTAAAATTGTGAACCATCTTATCATCAACTTCCCAAATAAAATTTTGAATGGAATAGATGACTTGAGCAAACAATGAATTATCAATGAGTATTCATGATAATTTTATTAGAATTAGATTAGAAAAACGAAAAATTTGAAATTCCATATCGAAATGTGGAAATTTCGAAATTTATTTGCTGGAAAATTAATTAAACATCGAATGAGTTGTGATTTTCTTAGACAATTTTTTTCACTTATCTGCAGGTTTCTAGTGCGTCCCAGAAGGTCGTTAAAGTGTTAATAATTGCACCCGAGGCGATCCTTTAATACGCCGCCCCCTGTTCGCAACAAATTACGTTTCAGGCAAGTCGCGCAAATTTTAATCTCTCGCGATATATTTACTTCTGGAAATTTGATGGTGTTATCGGATTATCTTGGAATTGCGCGAAATTGAGCAAAAAAGGTGATTTTGCCATGCCCCGGGCGCACTTAACACCGATAACCTTTTTAAATTAAAAAAAAAAAAATAATAATAATAATAATTGGAAACTGGGGAAACCCCGATTTACATTTACATTAAAGGTTCAGATTTTAATATTTTGTAAATATATTAATAATTCTTACCATTTTATTAACATTATTAGTTAATTGCGATAAAATATTATCAATAAACGTTACCCGTTTTGACAGTTCTGTTGCATTTTTCAAAATCAAGTAGGTCGTTACAAAGTTTGTATGTCAAAAGTGTTTTTTTTACGTTTCTTTAAATACTTATTTGTATTATACCTATAATAAAGTTTTGAAATTCGAACTTGCGATTTAAATAAAAACTTTTATAAATAAGTTAGGTAATGAATAAATTTTTTTTAGCGAGGCATCCACAAATTGTCAGACAAATGAGAAAAATGTATAGGTAGCAAATGGGCAAAACTAAAACTGAATAAAAATTTATCATTTTCGTACAAAACAGCTGGTAGATAATATATTATATTCAGCAAGTTCAGCAAAGGATGTTCTCTTTTTTAAATGAATAACTATTTTTATCTATCTATTTTTGTAACTCTAGAAAAATCAAAATGTATCCAAAGTTATCAATCATAAGTGGTTACAAAGTGATTTTAAAATTTTTGTGTGTTCTTGTTTCCAGGCAGAATTGATTCATATGCGAGTAGAACTGGTGGATTCAAAATCGAAACGTGAAATACTTGAACAGGAATTACACAATCTGCTGCTTCAATTGCACTCCTCACAACTTTCAAAATTACCAAAACCGAACGGCACATTCAAATTTGATCCAAATTTTAAACCTGATGTTAACAGCATTAAGAAGAAAGTCGATGATGAAATTAAAAGGAGTCCAAGTCACATCATTAAAAGTAAGTCATGTAGAGTTTTCAAATACAAAAAGTTTAAAATGAAACATTACACGTAACCTCACATATTAACTTCATGTCTATTATATATATTGATGATTTTACTTTTTAATTAGCACTTTATTTTTGGAGAAAAAGAAGAATATGATAAGCTTTCACGCCTGTTTTAGGTTCTAATAATATGAATGAAATTGAAAACGTTGAATTCCATCCGTCAATAGTGGAATTAAAGCAACTAAGAGTAGAAAACAACCAACTGCAACAAGAAAACATGAATCTCAGAAATAACATTTTAGCATTAAATAGTGAGGTGTATGGGGCTAAATTAGCTGCTAAATATTTAGATAAGGAATTAGCTGGTAGAATACAACAGTTACAATTATTAGGTAAGGTTATGTTTCCTTGTCAATTATTCTCGCACTAAGAAGCGTATTCAGATTATAATTTCAATTTTAGGTCGTGAAATGCGTGGTGATGTTCGAGATAAATTATGGAGGCAATTAGAGTCCGAAATATTGTTACAGAGACATAAGACTGTAGTGCGTGAGTGTAGAAGGAACAGTATTTTGAATGGCAATAACGCTGATAAAAATTCCGTTAAACTTGTTAGTGAACTTACTGCATCTGTGCCTATTTTATCCGAGCAACAATCTGAACATTTTGGTGATATAAGGACGGTTGTGGTTAAACGGAAACCGGGACAAGGTTTAGGAATCAGTATTACCGTAAGTTATAACCTCAAAAAAACTTTATTATCTTTTTAAAATGCTTAATTTTTATTTTACTAGCCAAAGTAATAATTTTTTTCCGTGAACAGATGGCAGTGTTGTAATTCATCTTTATTTGTAGGGTGGAAGGGAGCATGGTGTTCCAATACTTATATCCGAATTAGAACCCAATGGTCCTGCCGCTTTATCTAATCAATTGTATATTGGAGATGCCATATTGTTTGTGAATGAGCGAGATTTAAGGCAGGCATGTCATAAAGAGGCTGTTGATATTTTAAAACAACATAGTGAAGAATGCAGATTACAAGTGCAATATATAGCAGCAGATGACAGTGATAATTCATTAGAAGAAGATGGTTTCAATTTTAGGTAAGGTAAACTCATTTCAAATCTACTTGCTGTAAAATACTTGATGACTTCAGAAATTCTTATTTTTATCAGTTAATATCTGTTTAATAATTGTTTATAATATTTTTTTTTAATTTCTACCGTTTTTTAAAACTCTCGTCAATACATCCATTGTAACTTTCAGATTTTTCGATAATGAAGTATGTGATTTAAATGAAACTAAAGGGTTGGACGGATGTAACCTAAAAGAAATGATAAACACACCAACGGCGCCCCGCACACCCGAAACGACGTGTCAAAGTGGGTGAGTGGGAAATTGGTTTAAAAAAATCGCACAAGTCACCTATTTTATGCATGAAGCATGCAACTTTCAAGATAAATGAGTTAAAAAAACTTAATTTATATTGAAACGCTTTCAATTTTTAAGTTATTGTGATAAAATTGTATTATTTTAGTATAAGATGGTCCTAATTATACCCTAAACAATTAATTTAAGTCAAATTTTTGAACGACTTCAATCGTGATCTGGTCAGAAGCACAAAGTAAAAATAACAACTTATTTCCAAATTTCGTTTTTAATGGTGTTACAAGTCGTTCAAAAAATTATTTTTGTTATTTTAAATAGATGTTCGTTAAGTTTTATCTGTGTATAATATTATATTATTTGTAAGCAAAAAAATTGCATTTTTCTGTTATTTTTAAATTCTGTCATTTTTTTTTATCTTTTATTTATCCAAAACGTTCATTGAAAAGGTAAGTATGTGAATATAAAAATTCTCTACATAATCTCAATTTCTAAGTGTCAATTCTGTAGAAAATTTTTATAATTATATCATTCCCCTTCCTCTCTCGTATATACCTACTAATTTTATTGTTGCCATTTATAAATTTAGTTATATGTATTTTTAAAGTTCGCATGAACATTTTTTTAATTTCTCACCGCTTCAAGTAAGTAGTCCATTCATAATTTAACCCCCCACTAACTCTCTTACTAATTATAGAGGTGCATCAAGAGTGACTGATGGCTTTCTCACACCAGATCCCGCGAAAGATTTCCAAGTATCACCCGAAATACAAAAAGTAATCGATTCATTACAAACTAACAGCATAACCAACTTTAAGACCACCACTAACAACAACACCAAAGATTTTTTAACCGGTGAATTAAATAACATAATGAATAACGAAATAAACCGAAACGAAAATTCTAAATATCACCCGACTCAAGATTTAATAATGTTAGACAATCATCCAATTATAGACAACTACAAATTAAAAAGCTCCACTAATTCTTTAAACTCTGAAAATTTATCGTCACCAATGCAAACCAGCACCGATATGTTTCTAGATTCCGAAGTTCTTTCCACTGATGTAGCATCGAACGATTCACAATCTCCCAAAACGAACGATGCAAATAAATTCGCTTATAAAAGTCCGAATTTAGAATCGAAGAAGTTTGAGGAGCTTTATGCATCGAATGAAACTTTTTCGAATACGAAAAGTGATCAGAGCCTTTTAAATTCGAGCTGTGACAGTTCTCCAATGCATAAAATGAATCGTGAATATAAGAAAACAAAAAAATACAAAACTAAGAAATATTTTGGGGTGAAAACATTACAGAGTATATTTAATAAGCATGATGGGTATTCCGATATTTCAAGTAATGCTTCAGATTGTCCCGAGGATATTTCTAAAGAAAAGGAAGAAGAAGTGATTAATAAGGAGGTTCCACAAAAGGTAGAAATTAAAGAAGAAATTATTGAGCCTTCCAAAACATACAAGTATAAAACTATTGTTACGGAAACGAGTCCACAATTTGAGGAAAATATCCATAACTTTTTATCGGAAATTTTTATGAAAAATTTCCAAACGGCAGAAACGACCGAGAGTAATGCAAGCACCAGCAAAATGGGAAGCAAACGTTATTTAAGAGTAGGGAAAGCTTTAAGGTTGTGTCCAAATGAAGAAAGCAATGCAATTTCCGAGTATGAGCAAAGAAGAGAGAAATTATTAGCTAGGTACGTTTATAATTCGAACTCTTTAAGTGCGGATGGAGAGGGAAATCCTGACTTTGGTACCCCAGTTTAGGAAAATTGGGTAAATGGTTTTATTTTTAATTTAAATTTATTAGAAAATACATTTTTTATTTGAAAATAATAAAAAGAATCAATTTTTCATAGTAAATTTTTGAGGTTATGTTCAAAGAAAAATTCCCCATGAAATATTGTTTAGATTACCCTGGTCAAGTCAGGGTTCCAGTCATTTCTTCATTTTTATTAATTTGCACTGAAATTGATTTTATGGATGCAATTTTAAGTATTTCTGACCAAAAAATAATAAGAAAAACTTAATTAACATTCAATTGATTCTTTTTATTTATTTATTATAAAAATAGCATATAAAGCTATAATATGCAAAGGATTGAATCAGATTTTTTGATTGTATTGCTAACTTAAAATATATAAGAAAGGGATAAATTCATTTAAAAAATGTTTACATTCTTAAAATATTTGCAATATTGCCATATATATTTATTTGAAAAAGAAAAAAGTTGAAAATTTAAAAATTACTTCAATTCTTTGCAAATTTTTCAATAAAATTTTAGGTTAGAAATAAAAGGTAGCATAGATTTATTTTTATAATTTAATATGCAGGGTGATCCAAAAACTCTATTACCTCCAAATCTATCTCTTTCAATATATTACGCTACAATATTTTTCAAAAAAAAAAAACGATTCGGGACCCCTGTATACCTTTCTAATGTAAATAGTGAACATTTTACAGCAGATTATTTATTCTTGTACTTAGTTTAAAGAGAACGGAAGAAGGAAGATAATTTTAGTTTAGATGGTAATTCATGAAACGATGTTCTACTTCCATCTATCCCTAGTTCTACTACTTAAAAAATACTTGCACACTTTCTTAACCTCCATAACCACTCCATAACTCAAATTTTAATTTCTGCATGAATATTTAATACACTCTTCACTGATAATCACCCATTTTTATCTCGTCTATCTACTACTATATTATGAAACGAAGGGTGTGCAAGAAGCAATGGTGATTTTTTTAAATAAGTAGTTTTGGAAATGGCACAGATCAGTCATTTCAATTTTAGAGAACATACAGAAATGCCTTCATTGTAAAAACAAAAAAAAAAAGATACAACTGATCGCTTTGGATAGCTTTTTTACAGTATTATTATTTCCCTAGTATCTAGTTTTTAATATTTTAGTGTTTAGCGTGAATTTATGTGGTTTAGATACTAACAATTAAGTGTTTAGCATTAATGATCGGCCTCGCTCAAAATTTAGGCCTCAATTAATTCATTTAAATTTAATATTTATTTTTGGGTGAGTTAACCGATGAATGTTTAAAGAATAAAAGTAAATACGATTTTAAAACGGCGAAGGTGAAGAGTTTCTCTTATTGTAATAAAATATTATAGCGCCTAAATGAAATGAAGTAATGCTGTCGTTATTAAAAATTTATACAATATTGTATTTGACTATACTGTTATCGTTATAAAACATATCTGTCAACAATAAAAAAATAACAAGTTACCTTATGCTGAATTTGTTTCTTTTTCTTATTTTATATATATTTTTTTTAATTGAATATTTTGTACTCGAGAAATTAAGTTCGTAATGAGTGATGCAATCTGTAAACTTAATGCAAATTCTAAAATTTCCAATTTTCATTTTCCAATGTTAATTACAAGAAATGAACAAAGTTGCAATTTTCACATTATTCCAAAATTCTTTCCGATTCATTTAATCCACAATTTTTCCATCTTCATTTTAAGATTACTTTTAAAAACGGACTATTAATTTTTAATTTTCATTCGGCAATTATCACACAACATGTGCATTTTAAAATACAATCTTTCTATTTTATCTTTATCTGCTTGAAAAATTAAATATAATTTAACACATGCATACCATAACAAATGTTTTCAGATAAGATGTCAGAATAAATCGATTCAAATTTTACGCCGTAACACATTTTCTAATTCTAATGTATTAATATATTAAAACATTATTTCTGTAGATATCTCAATCATTTCTTATATTAAGATTTCATAAATATTTAATCCTTTTATTAAATTTCTATTAAAAAAAATATAGAAAAATAAATAAATTTAAGAGTTGGCAACGTCGCAATGTAAACGTCAGTTCTTGAACGAGGTTATATTCGTGTGAATTGTGTTCGCAGTCCTATTTACAAACATTCCTTTGGACAATTTATGTTAAATTATCATCTGTGATGACCAGCTCCAGGATTGTAAGGGGCACTAAAGGACGCATATTTCTTTATATATGTGCCGTTCTTTTTATAACAGGATTAATAGCTTGCTACAATAATGTAAGGATGCAACTAGATGAGGTACACAAATCCTTTGCTTTATGCAAACAAGAGCAAGACAATCTCTCAACACAAATACAAGGTAAGAATTTAATGATATCATCACTTATGTTTACCTTCGTTACCATATTTAAAACGATTAAGATTCCATAATCTTGAAGGTCGGGATTTTATTTTTATTATTTTTTTAATTTTAAGTTATTTACGATTATAAACAGCGTTTAGAAAAATCGTTGAAAACCGAAAAAGCAGATCACGAACGTACCAAAATTGAATTCGAAGCAAGGATTAATGAGGAGAAATTAAAAAATGATAAAATAAATGGCGATTCAAAATTGAGATTTTCAACTTTACAACAACATTATTCTCTACTTCAGGTATGCTTACGTTAATTATTTATTATCTATGGAATTTTAGTGTTTTTTATAGACTCAACATGACGATTTTAAAGAAGAATGTAGTAAAATACAACGTCAACAATTGGACGAAATTAATAAATTACAGGCAAAATTAAAGGAAGTCCAAGAAGAATTAAAAACAGCTTTAAACGATAAAGAAAATACAGTGCAACATTTCAAGGTTAGATTGGCGATTATTATTGCGGAATGTAAACAATTTTAATTCACTCGCATTATTTTGATTACAAAATTTTTATGCATTAATGAAATGACTTAATCAAGTAATTATTCTGCTCATTAATTTATGAATATTTTTATTTTAGACTTTAAACCAAGCTTTAAAAGATGAGCAAGATAAAATTAAAAAGAAGCTGGAGGTAAATTAGTAAACAAAATATTTCACATAAGTACACATTTTTTTTTTTTAAGTTAAATCAGAATATTTATGAACCCACAAAAACTGATGTAAAACGTCTTGAATATTCCACGACACATTTCTCGAAAATGATTGCGGATGGTGAATCTCATTATGTTATACCCGAATTAAACAAATCTAAAAATTTAGGGCAACCTAATCTTAATGAAGAAAGCATCCAAAATGTGCTTGCTAATCCCAGCAACGTTTTTGCGAATAGCAAATCGAGTACGCCGAATTCTTTAAAAGTTTCTGTTTCGAAAGGGGATTTAAACGGTCCGATTCCATTAAAATTACCATCGGTTACTCCGGAAACACTTAAACGATCGACATCTAAAGAACCGAAAATGAATGATAATGTACTACATATACCTTTCGCAAATAAAAAATTACCAGAAGGTGTTGTACCTGTCCCTCAAGAAATAATTGACGATAAAGGAGAGGAGAACCAATTGGATGCTAATTTAAGTAATAAATTGAGTAATCGGGATCAGTTGAAACAATCTTTTCATAATATAGACAACGATGTAGCGAATGAGGTTTTTGATGAAGCTCAAAATAATATTAAGAAGCCAGACGATTTAGCACAAGATGCAGATTATGATGGTCGACATTTCGAAGAAGGAGACGGTTTGTATTTATACAGCTTTAGTGAAATTTATAAAATTGAAACTATTTTTATTTTTTAGATGATTTGGATGATGTTAATCCAGCAGAAAAAGCAAAAGGCGATGAAATTGTTCGACAGTAACAACTTGCGGCATATCATGGTACTTTAATTGTTGGTTCCTTTTTTATTTCCTCTAGCAGTATTTTAAGCTCGATATTTGCCATATTTAATGCTAAGTGTTGTAATATGAATACCAATAATTAAGTAAAATGAGTAAGGACATAAAATAGTATTTTGTAAGTTTCTCGTCTATTTATTGATTTGTTTGGAAATGCAACGAAACAAATTGATAAATAACTATAAATATTTAAATGGTTAAAATTGTATATTATTTTGAAAAAAGGTAAGGTGTATCTTTTATTCCAT